>JAFMPE010003443.1:856-17388 GCA_024759925.1 Ficus religiosa | reverse complement strand
GGCGGGGTGGGGACGGCCAGGGCTGGGGCCGGCGGTGGGGGGCGGGGGGTGGGTCGCCGGCGTCCATCGCCGGCGGCGAGAAGGTCACAGGCGACGGAGAAGATTTGGAGTTAGAAATATTAGATAAGGTAATGTGTATAATAATTATGATACACCCCTAATATATCAACCGTTCGATTAAATCTTAACGGTTAAAAAATTGACTCTACCGGTAGAGTTCATAAGAGAGTCTCTACCACAGACTCTCCCCTTTTTTTTTACCCTCCTTGCTTTTTGTTGTTTGGTGTGTATAGCTCCGTTTTTTTTTTTTTGGCCATTTTGTGTTCAGTGTTTGTGTTTTTTTTTTTTCCTTTTTTTTCTTAACTCATTTTTAATCTTTTCTTACATATATAAAAGTTTCAATTTACAACTCTTACTCATCTTACACGTGTTCAAAATTTCGTTCCCATTTCTGTGTTCAATTTTTTCTTTCTCGTTTTTTGCTATGGTTTTTTATGAGGTCTAACATTTTTTAGGGGGAGTTCTACAATGGGGTAGAAGTGCTTTTTCCCAACAATAAAGTAAAATCCTACTTTGGGACCGTTGAAAAATGGGCTTGGGAACATGAGATTGCTTCAGGTTAAGAATATTTAAAACATCAAGAGCGACGACGTCGTTTTAATGAACCGGCCGACACCAGTTTTTTGGTTCTCCACCAAGAAGGAGAGTGATCAAATCCGGTGACGGTCCCGGCGGCGGGGGTAGGGGGGAGGGCTAGGGGCTCACGTCACTGTGAGGAAAGTAGGACCAGGAGTTGCCGGAGGTGGCGGCGGGAGGTTTCTGAACGTTTGATTCATCAATGTTAATCTAAGAAAACAACACAAAAAGGTTGACCACGACGACGCCGGCGAGGATGTGAGGAGGTCTAAGGGCGCGAGAAAAGGACGAGGTTGGCGAGCTTCCGACGGAGGAGAGACAAGAGGCTTGGATAGGGGTGAGTTATGACGGCGACGACTGCTTGGGGTGGTTGCGGTGCCGGCGGCGGTGTGGGGCGTTGTGGAGCTTAAGGATAGCTGCTATGGAGAATGGGATGTGTTCTTCCTTTCAGCTGATAATTTTTGCTGAATATTTAGGCTGACAAACGGTGGGTAAAATATAAAATATAACATTCCCGTATAAAATAGGCCGAAAAGAGTTTTTATAATTGAAAAACTTGATAAAGATCAAATGTGCTAGTCTTTATTTTAGTTTTCATGTACCACGTTATCTGCAACCTTTCATATTTGATCGAAACGTCCACATTTTTTTTTACCCCATCAATGGGGAAAAGCAAGTGTACTCCACCATAGGTTGCCCTTTCAAAAAGCTTAAAGTATAGCCTCCTTATGCTTGACACTTATTCACCCTTTTGACCCTTTTTTTTTTTTTTTAACCCCTTGTTTTTTGTCGTTTGGTGTTTATAGCTTTTTTATTTATTTATTTTTTTTATTTTCACCCTTCCTTGTTTTTTGTCGTTTGGTGTTTATAGCTCCTTTTTTTTTTTTTTTTCATTGCCGTTGACCGTTTTGTGTTTAGTGTTTGTGTGTATTTTTTTTACTTTTTTTTTTCTTAACTTATTTTTAATTTTTTTATACCTTTAATTATATATGTATCACCAAATACTTTTTTTTTTAATTTTTCGATATTATATAATAATTTTTCAAATATACACTCAATAGTACTCTTTTGCCATAAATGTGACTTCTATTTATTTTCCCTTTTTTAATGTTAAATATACCTTAATTTACATTGACCGGCCGACGATAGGCAGCAGAGCAAGGACGAGTACCGGTGTTGATTATAAGCATAAAGAACAAGCGGCAAAAACACAAAACAAGGCCTGCTGTTGTTTTCCTTCACGGTACCGGCCAATGTAAAGAGTCATTAAGACTCTTACTTGAGGTTGCTGCCAAACGTCTTTACATTATCAACATCATGATTATTATTTTGGGAAAAATATTTCCAAATTTAATTATTTAATATTGAACTGTTTTATGTTTTTTTTTTTTTTTTTTTTTTTTTTTTAAGGCTTATGCTTCTAGAGGATATGTAAGTATTGCCATTGATTCCCGCTATCATGGTGAACGTGCCAGCAGTAATAGCACCTACCAAGATGTTTGTACTGATCTCTCTATTCTTTTCAGTTGAACAATTTTATTTATATTGGATTAATTAACTAGTGGACTACCATCTGTTGAGATGGCCGAGTTGGTCTAAGGCGCCAGATTAAGGTTCTGGTCCGAAAGGGCGTGGGTTCAAATCCCACTCTCAACATATTGTCTCCTTTTTTTTAGTTGTCTTTTTTTTCTTCAACCGTAGGCTCTTATATCATCATGGAAAAGAGGTGATACCATGCCATTCATATTTGACACTGTAAGTACACATTTTATTTCGATTTGTCTTTAATGAAATTGTCGAAGAGAGCTTACATGCACAAAGAAATTAAAACCACTTTTTTTTTTTTTTTTAGTGATTTTAATTGCAAAACGTCATAAAGTTCGATCATTGTTGTAGGTCTGGGACTTGATAAAATTGGTTGATTATTTAACCGAAAGGAAGGATATAGACCCTACAAGAATAGGAATCACTGGCATCTCACTTGGAGGTTTGTTGATCCAGACTTTTTGGTTTTCTTTTCATTTCTTTTTTGTTAATTGGAAAATATGTGTGTGTGTGTGTGTGTTATTGCAACGCATGCAGGCATGCAT
Organism: Ficus religiosa; assembly: GCA_024759925.1. Classification (NCBI taxonomy): domain Eukaryota; kingdom Viridiplantae; phylum Streptophyta; class Magnoliopsida; order Rosales; family Moraceae; genus Ficus; species Ficus religiosa. The sequence continues at coordinate 14,662 of JAFMPE010003443.1, read as the reverse complement.
GCATGGTTTGCTGCTTTTGCTGACACCCGCTATTCTGTGGTTGTTCCCATAATTGGGGTTCAGGTATGTAGATATAGGTATAGTTATTGTTTTTATTCTTCACAAGGACTTTATCTACATATAGTTATGTAGCTAATTAAATCTTAATTCAATTTTATATGTGTCTGTAGGGTTTTCGATGGGCCGTAGAGAATGACAAGTGGCAGGCTCGAGTCGACATCATTAAGCCTGTTTTCGAGGGTAAGTAGATTAATTTTGAGAAAACTACTACTTAATTTTGGTTAAGTAGGCAAATTAACAATGCTGCATGCTTTTGTTCCTTTAATTATCTATTTCTTATCGCAAATTTAAATAAGTTCTATTTCAAATCTACATTATTCCCTAGATTACAAAGCAAGGTCAGTGTTAGTGGAATTCACTGTTTATACATCTACTTATTAAACACACACACACACATACATCTATTGAATTTTGGGTAAGAATTCGAACACTACAACTTTTGATGGAGTCAAGTGTCAAATTAATGTTAGACTATGCTTTAAAGTGGATATAATTGAATTGCATTTTAAACATTTTATTTTTATTTTTTGGTTGCAGAGGCACGCATTGATTTAGGGAAGAGTATAATTGATAAAGAAGTGGTGAAGAAGGTAAATTAAGTATTACACTATTTACATAGATATGCGTAGTTATATCTTGAGAGTGCTCTGACCTTCTAATGCACACATTTGAGTTTGCAACATTGTTGATTCCCTCTAAGTTTATATCATTCTCATGCAAGTACTTATCAGCATTTTGCATTTAAATTATAAAATTGCTATATACTATAATATTGACTCTTTTAATGCATTTTTCCAGTAGTGAACATAAATAATTTTGTCCTGATTTTTTTTTTAATTATTATGATCACAGGTTTGGGATAGGATTGCTCCTGGTCTTGCATCCAGATTTGATTCTCCTTACACTATTCCGGCTGTTGCGCCACGTCCTCTGTTGATTTTAAATGGTAAAAACCCTTTCTTGCCAGTCAATTTCCTACTATAATACTATCATACACGTACAAGTCATCATGCGTCATGCATTAGAATTAGGGCAGCAAGTTCTTGTTCTGCCGGAACAAACAGAACCGAATACTGATCGAAACTGATGCTAATGGTTTGGTCCTAAATTGACACCGATCAACAATCAACAACTTTTTTTTTTTTTTTTTGAATGAAAAAAGGGCATGATCAACCAACGTCATGGGAAACTAATAGCACGTCCCAAATGTCTACATTTAATGACAGTTTTCAAAAATCGTCATTAAATCTCTTTGTAAAGAGACGCTTGGCGTTTTTTATAAAGAAAACTGTCATAAACAAGGGTCCCCTAGTTTCCTGTTTATGGTAGTGAAAGTGATTCAACAAAAAACGACCTCGTATTGTGTGGTTTGGTTTCGACTTATAGAGGATTTGGGTGTTCACCTGCCTTGAAATTATACTGAAAATTATCGACCAAAACGACATCGTTTTGACTAGGTCAAACAAGCAGACGACAGTACAAACCTGTAAATTCTCTCCAAATTTTCCCTACCCGCAACGTCATGAGTTACTCAGCTGAAGAATTATAAATATTGGTTTCAAATAATATAACAGGTGCAGACGATCCCCTATGTCCATTGCCTGGTTTAGAGGTTCCCGTTTCAAGGGCACGTGATGCTTATGGAAATCGTCATTTGTTAGATAATTTCAAGGTATGGAAATTTAACTATATCTGCTTAAATAAACTTAAAACAATATTAAAAACATATCCAGTGAAAAACTTCTATGATCTTAACTTTTTAATTTTGTGGGCTAAATTATTACTTTTATCCTATTCATACAGTGTGTATTTTGCTCTTATACTATCTCCAGTGAAAATATCAGTGTCAATATTTTTTTTTTTTACTCTTAAGAATGTAAAAATAACATATTTGATATACTATTTAAATTGTTTTGTGCTTCAAAATAATGCTACATACATTTACTATTTGTCATACTTATGAAGCTTCGAAAGTTGTAAAAATAAAATAGTTTAAAAATAAATGAGAATGTTGTAATGATGAATTGAAAATGTTAATTAATCAATCAATAACAACCAATGTTAAAATTGATATTTGCTATATATACTTTATGTTAAATTTTCATCAAATATAGCACTTGCCAAATTTAGTACAAAAAAATAGTACTCCATTTTTTCTACTTAAACGTCAAAATTTGACATTGATACATTAATTTAGCGTCCTATATTGAAGATGATCTTAGGAAGCCCCTAAAAAGTGGGAAGATAAAATAATGATTTACTGTAAAACTATTATGGTATTGGACATAGAGGTTAACATTTTTTTTTTTTTTTGTTTCATTTCTTTAACTCCCAGTTTATTGCGCAACCCGGAATCGGCCACCAATTAACCCCGCAGATGGTAAAAGAAGCTAGTGACTGGTTTGATAAATTTCTCATGCGATGATTCTCTTATATGATGCTTTTAATTAATAAGTTTCGTATTTATCGAGTGATTTATTCTAAACTTTAATAATACATTTAGAGGTGTATATTGTTTTTTTTTTTTTTATAGATTTTTTTTATTTGTCCCTCTTAAATACGGATCATTATTATCTTATCTATATAGCTTTAATTTTGCTCTTTAAATTTTGAATTAGCCCACATAACCTTTTCTATTAAAGTTTTCGATCGAGAAAAAAAATTAAGTATAGTTATATGATGTTCTTTATTAAATTTTAACAAAAATTCTAACAGAAGGATATAATGAGATTCCTTCCCTTCTTTTTTGTTGTTGTTTTTAATGGAAATAATTCTAATTAAAGGAATTAGTGCTAAAGTAGATTATACTCAAAAGCTAAACTAAAATTCTGATAACATTAATCTTAGAGGTCCATGGGCATGCTAGATTGATTTTTTTTTTCCTCAACGTGTTTAAGTACATAGAGAAAGAGAAACATCCTATTTATAGTATATATACCTATAGTAGTTATAATCGTGACCAAAAAAAAAAAGTAAAAAAAAAAAAAAAAGACATCTATGGGAGTCAACCCAACTTGGGTCACTCGGTGTTTGATATGGAGTTTCGATGTTCAGACACGAACGTGGGAAACGAAAGCTATAGAAGAGTGTGATTGTGATTTTCTTGAAGACACGCGTTTTTTTTTCCCCCAAAACTTGAAGACACGCTTTTGAGCGCAAGAGGATGAAATTGGGAGAAAAGGGCAAATAATTCAAACACTCAAAAACAAAAAAAACAAAACCAAACAAAACAAAAGAGTGGCTGGTGGTCATGGAAGAAAAGTCAACTTTTTACCAAACACGGCCTATTCCATTTTTAAGAACTATGGTAAAAGACATTCTGGACTTTCTCTCGGTTTTATGTCATCAAAACGGTTTAGCTTTCACAGAAGAGATGAGTTGAGTTAGCCAAAGTCGGATTTTAGTAAACCAAGACATGAAATCGGACTTACAAGGTCAGAAACAACCTGACCAAGTTTCGATGAACTTCAAGAAGACGAAATAACGCTGATCCCGAGATTTTTTTAAATATTTATTTCCCATTCCAAGAAATAGAAAAATGAGTGTGCTATTCACAAGAGTTAGTACACTTAAGTTGAAATTAGCTCTATCATCTACGGACAAACTATTCTTCATTACGAGGTAATCTGAAACCTAATAGGGATGTGAAACCGTTAAGAGTCATCTCATTTTGCCCTTGCCTAAACCATGTCGCTGCCACCTCACCAAAAGACTATTGTCGCTACCAGTCAAGATTTGATTTCAATAAAGGTACAAATAAGAGTAAAACCGTAGAAATTAAATAAGAAAAATAAAAGTAATAAAAGAAGATCAGAATAATTTAACATGGAGAAGATGATCCACGGACTATGAATGAAGATAATAATACATTTGTATACAGATCACTATAAATGAGATTCCATATAAATATAAGTTATAAAATACAAAAGAGAATAAATTGCTTAATACTAACAAATCATCTAAATAAAAGAGATTTCCTAAATTGAAATAAAATCAATTATATATAAAATAATAACTTTGTTCCCTAATTAAATATATAAGTTGAAATATAATAGGTGTTTGGTAAACCCTACTTCTGCCCAACAAATTTTAAAAACTACTACAGTGCAATAGCATTTGAGAAGCAGGTAAGTGGTTGCTTCTACACAGTTGCTTCGGTTACCATTTTACACATTTATTAAAATATCCTTAACAATAAATAATAATTCCAATATGCCCACTTTATTTATCTACATACGAAATAATTAAACTATTTATTTAAAATTTATATGTTTTTCCTCTTAAAAATAATTTCAAATTGTAAATTATAACTTCACTTTATTTTTTTTTCAAAAATAATTACTATAATTCATACTCAATTTTTATATTGATCTATAATTTATTGTCTTCAATCAATGTAATTCTTTAGACATTTTTTATTACAAAATAAAAATCGTATATTTCTATAATTTAGTGTAAAATTTTAAAATGTTAGACAATAAATATGTATACTAAAATATTTATTAGAAAAAAATATAGTATGTCCTTTTTAGTCATTATATATCTGCCCAACAACTTCATTTATAGTTTATCAAACACCTATAATTCTCTTCTGGCATTCATAGCAACTTTGAAAAATAATTTACCAAACGCTTACCTGCTTCTAGGCACAGTAACTTTAGACTCATAACATAGTTACAACAAAAAAATTTTACCGCACAGTAGTGTCAAATTGGACCATAATAAGAAATTCAGAGTAAGAATTTGACATTTCTCTGAAAAAATAGCTTTCTATACCTTTTCCCACTGGTAGAAAAAAAAATTCCACTTCTGTTACGTGAAAAGTATGACGTGGAAAGTCCCTACTTTCCTTGTTGGTCAAACAACAACCGATGTGAAATGTGGAGAAAAAAATAAAATAAATATATAATCCTCCAGATTTTATTCTATGTTTGAATGGCATGTCGAATTCTGAAATTGGAAATTTTTTTTCTAAAAAAGGTGTTTTAACTTTTTTTATCATTATCTCATTTTAAAGAAGAAAAACTATCTTATTTTTAAATTTATTTTGTAAAAAAGAAAAACGAATTTTTTTTAAATCTTTTCACAATACATGATTTTTAATATTATTTTTTCGCATTCCAACCAACTTTTTATTTTTGAAATAGAATTTTTTTTTTTTTTTTCACATTCTATTATCAAAATGAAAAGACTTTATATTTAAAATAAGATTTTTTTTTCCCCAAAATGGACTCCATGCAAATAGAGTAATATGCGGAACCTTTTTAATTTTATTTATTTCTTATCATTATTTTTCTTTTTTTGGCCATTCGATGATTTGCAAATGTCAATCCCAAACAAGAAGATGAAACGAAAACTGAGATGGCAACATCAAGGCTCATGAATCAAACAAATAACACATACCAAACCAATAATGAAAATCATATATCAAATATCAAACCCAAACATCCAAATCTTGTCACTTAGAGTCGCAACACCCCAGCAAAATCCTTCCGCTGCCGCTCGCGAAACATCGTCTTGCTAGATGGCAGCCCCCTATGCTCGTGATATCGCCAAATCGCGCTGCCTCCGGCTTCGAATCCCTTCACGACCCACTGCTGCAGCTCGCAAGTCCAGAGATCTCCGCTAGCCGCGCCGCCGAGAATCGCCATTTCCTTGCCTCCCAGAAACACTTCCACATCCGCCACTTCTCTCCATTTTCCCAAGAGAAAACAAAAAAACGGAGAGAGAGTCGAGGAAAGAGAAAATTGTTTTTGCTTTTTTTTTTTTTTTCATTCCTCAAAGGAAAGAGAGAACAATGTTTAACAATATAAAGGTAGAATATATATATATATATAGTTTTAACAATGTAAAGAGAGAACTTGACGCAAGAGAAATGAGATAATGTTTTATTAGAGAGAGAGACGTAAGTACGGAGAGTAAGAGGGGAAAAGAGCAGCGGTATTGCATATTAAAGGGTGAAAAGCAAATTAAGGATGAAAGGTGAAAAAGTAACTGACAAGAGAGGTTGATGAAATATTTGGGAAGGTGGGAGAGCAGTTGAGGGGAGCAGGGAAGTGAAAGTCGGCTAACAATGAGCAAAACAAAAATAATGAAGAAAAAAAAAAATCAAAATTTTAATAATTTTTTTTGATTTTTTTCACGTCGGTTGTGTGCTTAACCGACGTGAAAACCGCTACCCAGCCTTGGGCAACGAGGAAAGTGGGTTTTCAGGTCAGTAATCGGTCAATCGACGTGACAAGCCCAATTTTACCACCTTCTACGTCGATTGGCAGTTCATTACTTTCTACGTCGATGGCCGACGTGAAAGAAGTGACGAGAAATGTTCATATTCTCGTAGTCCACAAAATTCAAAAGCTTCTCACAATATAATTGTTTTACAAAAAGATATATTGCTTTCACTTCTTTTTTAATTTTTTTAATGGTTGCCCCAGAAGCACAACATAAAATTATAATTACTTTTTACACTTTTAATTTTGACAATTTACATATTGAATTTAAAAATATGTAGCAAACCACTCTCATGGTTTTTTCCTTCTTTTTTTTAATGAGAATTGGCATATTATTTACACATTAGTCATTAATTTATGATATCAATTATTATTTTTATATATCTCAACCTAAATTTATTGAGATTAAAAATTTCAATTAAGCTATATCAAATTAAGAAATTTTAATTTAACTTTCCTTTAATATTGGTAAACTAAGAGTGATTTATTATATGTTTGTAAATTTACGGAATGTATTATCAAAGTTGAGATTCTAAAAACTAATATTATAATTATGTCATAAAATTAATGGATGACGATATAATTCAACCTATTTGCTTTTTATTCTTGGGGACAGAGAAAAAGAGAAGGAAATATGGAACCGCATGGGTTCAGCACTAACAAAATCAGCCTTCTATTTTTGTGACTACAAATTTATGGTGTGATTAATATACCGGTTTCACAAGAAATTATTAGATTACAGTTGATTAACTTTTTAAAAACTAGTTATAATTTTTATTGATTTTTCAGAAAATAACAAAAACTTAAATGAAAAACACAGATTCAAACCGGGCTGCCAAGCGCATGCTTAACTTTCCACTAAATTATTGATAGTCTCTACTGCTGAAAGCAAGTTCAGCGCTTCTGAATTAGTTTCAACTTTTTTTTTCCCCTTCAGTCACCTTGTCTTTGTGAGGCTTAAAATATTATAACTGGCCTTTAACTTTATTCACTATGCTTTTAGATACAATCGTCTATACTTTATCACAAACGGCCAACCCCATCTTTTCTCACCTCCAAATATATAATATTAGCTTTAACTTGTTCAATTTTGGTTTACTTATACACTCGATCAAGATTTTCCCTCCAACTTTTGGGAGGATTCTTTCATTTTTTTTTAATGTAATTACAAAATATTTGTCAAATTTGTCAGCATGAAAATCTAACACTTTGCACACTATCTTAACATAATTTGCTTTATAATTATGGTAAAACAATGAGCTAGCTAGACTGTGCAAAAATCCACTTGACCAGACCAGTAAGTAAGGCTTTCTTTATGTTAATTTTCCCACTTGGAATCTCAGTTTACTCTGTTTATTAAGAAAAAAAGAAAAAAGAAAGTCAGTTTACTCTTGGGAAAGTGATTTGAAAATCCTTTAGTTTGTTTTTGTTTTTTTTTTTTTTTTTTTGGAAAAAAAAAAAAACTTTTACTTAAATCCCTTTCCTTTTACCTGTGTTAGGCTAATGCTAGCGAGTTGTTTGATTGGATTATAAATGGTCAACTCTATACATAGGACAAGAAACAAATTGACTTGAATCAAAACGCATGCAAAAATTCAACAGTTGGTCAAATCCAACTAAGGAAATGGTCGTTGGCATTCTACACGGTGCTGAACTATCAACGTACCAATAAAAGCAGCCTCGACAAAATTATTGTGCATGCATAACCCAATTCAGTACCCTTAGAAGCCCCTCCAAAAGCTCTTAATTTTACTTGCTACAACTACAAATTCTTCAAGCTCAGTCCAAAAATGCAAAACCTAGTTAGATTCTCGAGCTGCCGAGGCGTGGCTTTCGAGATCAAACCTCATGCCGATCCGTTTGCCGTCAAACTAACCGGGGAAGATCACGGCCAAGGCAGCATCAGGAACAAGTTTTGGCCTTGGCTCGGCTCTTCAGAAGTCTTGCCTTCTTCCCTACACAGATCAGAGAGTAAGCCCAGTTCACATTTCTGCGATCCCGACCCCGATGAAGATGTCGACGGAGAGTTTGAGGACGGAGTTGAGTACTCGAACGAAGCGGAAGATAATATGCAAGCTGCGGTTGATGATCTGGAGAAACAAAGCCAAAGGCCAGTTCAACAACCAAAAATTGCCCGAAAGAAGGAGTCGAGACTATCGATAATACTTCTCGATCAAGGGCTGTTTACAGTCTACAAGCGGCTCTTTGCTGTTTGCTTGGCTCTGAACATCACCGGCTTGGTTCTAGCAGCCACAGGGAATTTTCCATATGCCAGGAACAGAGCAGCTCTGTTCTCCATTGCAAACATTCTCGCTTTGACGCTGTGTCGAAGCGAGGCCTTCTTGCGAGTCGTTTTCTGGCTCGCCGTCAATCTCTTGGGCTGGTCATGGATTCCTCTGTTTGTGAAAACCGCCGCCACGTCTCTTCTTCAGAGCCTCGGCGGGATTCACAGTGGTTGCGGTGTTTCTTCCATTGCGTGGCTAGTTTACGCCTTGGTTCTCACTCTCAAGGACAGAGAGAACACATCCCCAGAAATTATAGCCCTGGCCTCAGCCATTCTTGGCCTTCTCTGCCTCTCTTCCCTAGCTGCCTTCCCGCTCGTTCGGCATCTCCATCACAACGTCTTCGAAAGGACTCACCGGTTTGCAGGGTGGACGGCGCTGGCTCTCCTCTGGGCCTTCATCATCAGCACAATATCCTACGATCCAGCAACCAAATCTTACAGTAAGGATCTCAAGTCCCGGTTGATAAAACAACAAGAATTCTGGTTCACACTCGCCATAACAGTACTTATTCTCATCCCCTGGCTCACCATTAGACGTGTACCTGTAAAAATTTCAGCCCCTTCAAGCCATGCCTCGATTATCAAGTTCGACGGAGGAGTCAAGGCCGGCATGTTGGGCAGAATTAGCCCGTCACCGCTCTCCGAGTGGCACGCCTTCGGCATAATCTCTGACGGCAAGAAAGAGCACATGATGCTGGCAGGAGCTGTAGGCGACTTCACCAGGTCGTTGGTTTCGAACCCACCGAGCCACTTGTGGGTTCGGCAAGTGCATTTCGCGGGATTGCCTCATCTCGTGAACATGTACAAAAGAGCTCTGTTGGTGGCCACTGGATCCGGAATCTGCGTGTTCCTTTCGTTTCTGTTGCAGCGGAGTTCGGCGGAGGTTGGGTGGCAAAAGGAATTGAGCAGAATTTTGGGGCGGAGATCAAAGAGACGGTGAGTGGATATCCTAAGGAGAAGGTCATAGTTCATGACACCGCCGTGTTGGGACGGCCTAATGTGTCGGAGATGAGCGTCGACGCCGCGAAAGCATGGGGGGCGGAGGTGGTGATCGTGACGAGCAATCCAGAAGGTAGCAGGGAGGTGGTCCGTGCATGCAAGGACGCTGGAATTGCTGCCTTTGGCCCCATATGGGACTCTTGAAACTTCAAGTCTCATCGTTCACACTGCTAAGTGAATGCTCTACGTTTCTTCATTTATTTGTTTTTTGAATTATTAGCTATTTCTCGAGGACAATCACAATGGTGGATCCCATTGTCAAGTGAATGTTAAAGTGAATGTTCACATTGTCAAGTGAATGTTCATTGTTCACATTGTTTTTTGAAATTAGCTACTTCTCGAGCACATGGTGGATCCCAGCCATCTTGTCTTGTTGTGATAATTGTTAAGGTCTACATTCTCTGCAATATTTGTACACTGTCAGCATATATATATAGTAGCTTTGTATTATTTATTTATTTTTCTCAACAAAGTAAAAATGATAATTTAATTCAAATTAACCAAACCAATATGCAACTTTACATCTTGTAAAATAATATACTGAGATGAATATAAATATATTTAGATAAATATAATAAAACTTCATTATACACTGAAATTAAATACATAATTATTTAAGGGTTTCATCGTTGAGTACTTTTTGGACGTGAGGCACGTACTAACATCTATTTTCCAACTCAAAACTATTTTTTACTATTAGTATCTTCAAATGTTTATAGTAAACTCAAATTTTAAAAATTCATAATTTTGTTATTTCAAATCCAATGAGCCTTTAAAAGAAAATGCATAAAATTTCAAGAAAAAATAAATAAGATCCAAATTGAAATTTTTTTTTTCGAACACATCTTAAAAGTTTGCACTTTTTTATTTCAAATTGTTTTTTTTTTTCCCAATCAAATACATATTTCCAAAATTCAGTTCAAACATCTTCAAAACATCTCTAAAACTTCCCAAATGGGCAACTCTACAATAAAAATAAACTTTTGGCTCGTCTAAAATAACTACGCCTCTAATGTAGGTTTTCTGCCTAATGCCATCCCGAATCCATAATCAATGACAATTTTCATCGGCATAAAACCTGCAAATTTGGCTTTTATAAGCTACACATATAACAAACAATATAAAAAAGCACACAATAAACGTTAATGAATTATACGAAACCACGACTAGAATGAGATCTAAAAAAAAAAAAAAAAAAAAGCTAAATTTGTCTCTTTTCTACCTATGCCAGTCGTGTCTCCTCTCCCTCTACTTCTCAGTTCTCAGCAACCCCACAGGTTCACTTCCTCATTCCGGAAAGTCCAATTTATCCAAAACATGAAATTTTATTTCTTTAAAAAAAAAAAAAAAAAGAACAGTGAAGATAAATTGCTATATTAATTTCTGAACTCTTTAAAAATATGCCGTTTGATTCTTGAATTTTTTTTAAAATTTTTGTGGATTGATCCGTGAATTTATTAAAAGGAGGTAAGTTGATCCTTGTCATTAACTTTCTATTAAAAAATTTAATAGAATATTCACATAACCTATTCTTCAGGGTAATTAAAGAAATTGATAAGATGAAAGAACAAATTATTTTTCAAAAATCAAAAACCAAAAGAAAATAAAAATAAAAATCCTTCTCCTTCAACTCTCTCTCCTCGGTCCCTCACTCGTCTCTCTATTTCTCTCTTAAGTCTAATATACTTGCAGACCCAAACGCTAACCAGGAGCCGCAGCCCACCCTTCCCCGGCGCGAGCCAAAAGCTACACAACTTTGACCCCTTGCGAGATCCGCCGCGGTTCACTTCGCGAACCTAAGGATCCGCCACCGTGAGACTCCGTGAACAACCGCGAGCCTACGCTAACCCAGCCCCGCATTGTCACTCGCAAGCCCCCTCCGATCATAGCCAAATGTGGCACAATATAATTTGTGGTTTGCTGAGGGAGTTGAGAAAGAAAAGATAAATGTTGAGGTTTTCTTTATTTTCTTTTTCGGAACTTGCTATAGAAATATACTGTTAAATGCTCAAATGTTTGTGTGGGATTTTCTGGTTTGTTTGGTGAATGAGTTTAAATTGAAAATTTTAAATTTCAATAGTAAATTTGTGTTGATTTTTTAGAAAAGACAAAAAATTTTTCAGAAAAGATAAAAAACTTTTTCAGAAAAGATAAAAATTGATATGAAAATTTTAAGTTTGGAATGATTTTCCAAACGAAGCCGAATATGGGTTTTACAGGAGAAAGAGTGGAACAACGGGGAAGAGTAGAGAGACTTCGTTTTTGTTTTTTGTTATTTTTGAAAAAAATAATCCATAAATAAATTAGGGGTAGTTTGGTCTTTTTAAGCTAAATTCAGATTATAAAACCAAAAAATATGAGTTTTTTTTTTTTTAATGTATGTATGTTAGTTAAAAAGACCAATTTACATCTTTTTAATGAATTTACAAACAATAAAACAATAATAATAATAATAAAGACCGAACTGTATTGTTATAGAAAATTCAAGGTTTAATGTAACAATTTACTATAAAAAAAAATCTTACTATCGCACGGTCCAATTAAAAAAAAAAAAAATCAAAAAACAACGACAAGAACTGTCACTCGTGCATAATCATATACTACTAGCAAGAAGCTGCTTGAAATGCAGAATCAAATATTCAAATATTAAGCAAACTAAACACAATTATTAGGTTAATTAATCCTGCTTTTTATACACTATTTTACTACTTACTATTTTTCTTTTGTGGAAAACGATATTCCTAATTCAGAAGATATCCTTGAAGGAAGAAGATGTGAGACGAGGAGCTGTAAAAGGGCCATTAACCAAACCCTTGGCAATAATCCGATAAGCTGCTTCTGTTAAGTGAATTCCGTCCCAGTTCACATAAGCGGACGGGTCTTCGCAGGCTGTCGAACCACCGAATCCGCACCCCGCTGATAGATTGAAGTTGTAAGGTCCGCCCCCTCCGCAGCAAGCTCTGAATAGAGTCTCCTTGTGAAATCCTGCAGTTGGGAGTCTATGAGATTCGATTTGTTCAATATAGCTATTTATGGCTATGCTTTATATATATATATATATATATATATATATTTTAACAGGGGAATATTGTTGTAAAAGTTGGCTCACCATACTCTAGCGGAGCGTGAAAGAATTGCATAGCTGCACCGTAGTAATCTGCATAGATTATCTGGGCGTGCGGGTATTTCTGTCTGAGTGTCTCCAACGCACGTTTGAGCTGACTATTATGCAACTCAGAGAAAGCATTGAATGCCTTTAAACAACCATTTGAATCATAATCTGTCTTGTTTGGGCTTTGAAAGAATGCTAAGTACACCGTTATACATCCAATCGGCAAATTTCCCGGCACCACCAGGTCGACCGCCCCTTCTTCTATCAGTGCCTAATACCACACAAATAATTTAAAACAGACTAAAACTACTAAATTCAAATATTATTAAGCTCTTGTTTGGAGTAAAGGAATCCAAATCAAAATATTTACTTTTCCAAATCTGCACCCCTGTTATATATTTTTCTCTTTCCTAAATATGAATCTAGTTTAGAATCCTAATTCCAATTATATATATATATATTTTTTCAGTTCGAATCCATGGTCCAAATAGTCGTATTAAGAATGTTAAGATGCTAGTATTTTAAAAATAATAACTAATGGATTGTATTAGAAGTCATACACTTGTGGCCCTAGTTATTGCCTCAACAACTGGCGGAATTGAAGGTTCGACTTGTTGGATACTTGCGCCGGCAAAGAAGCGGTAGTTATAATCATTTCCGCCGATTTCTCCCACGAGAAACAGGGATTTCTTAAAATGTTTCCTACATTCTGCAGTCCAACTCAGTATTAAAACAAAAACTAACTAAAGATTTTATATAGGAGCCGAAAAAAAATGATAATAATTTTCTTGCCTTTTTCTGTGCTGCAAATAGAGGATTTAAGCTTCTTGAACCAACCAAGCTGAACGCTCAAAGAATGGTTTGTCTGCAAACTTGACCCGATGTTCAGTCGGTAGAAGAATTCCGCGTCAAGCGCTGTAGCTCCGGCGACGGCAAAATTTACTCCGTGGTTAAATATTTGGCTGCCCCCCGGTTGTGCTAGGTAAGGTGGCAGAAAAGGCAACCCAAAGGCCTTGGCTTTATCATGCAGGTAGACAATAGTCCAATTAGTACAGCGCCATAAGTCTAATTTAAACAAGTAACCTGAATCTGTGATAAAATTGAGTAGGTACTAGGTGCGT
>JAFMPE010003332.1:39521-54816 GCA_024759925.1 Ficus religiosa | reverse complement strand
AATTTAGGAAGAATTAGAGAAATTTTATCTTTGCATGAAATATGACTATTTTATTCTTAACTTCAACAACAAAAAAACAAAAAACAAAAAACAAAAAACAAAAATGAAGAAAAACTACAACGAAATTTAATAACTGATAAAAACAAATTTACTTTTTGGATGCACGTATAACAAAAATCTTCTGTCTTTATATGATCATGAGTTGTATAAAAATAATTTCTTATTGGTAATTAAATATTTATTCACTGTAAAATAATCGCTTCTGAAAGATGTTTATAGCACATACATAGAACGGTTGGTGTTGAAGGGAAGCTATCATTATGTGTTATAATTAGTAATTACAAGTGTGTGTTATTATGTGATTTTTTAAAAGGTGATTATTAAGATGACGATTTGATTATGACCTAAGCTTAACTAATTAATTAAAAAAAAAAAAAAAAGGACTTCTCACTACCCGCAGCCACGTGATAGTTACTCATATTACCATGAATATGACCTTTATATAATTTGTCTCTAAAAAAAAAAAAAAAGGAAAATATCTTCATTTAATTACATATTTATTTGAATAAGATTACTGTGATTATTAATTATTATATAATGTTAAAGAGATTCATGCATTGATACTTTTTTTTTACTTAATTTTGTCCGGATTATGAATATGAAATGAGCTTGTCCTCCACGAGGAAGACCTGATTGCGATGTTACTATGAGGGTTAGTTTCGTCCTTTTGATTGAGAGAGCCGTACAAGTGGGAAAAACCGTACGATGAGCTTAGATCGACAGGCCAACCTTTTTTCCTTTTTCCATGTGCAATTACAATTCAACTCATTATCAATAATAATTTATGTGAAGAAGAAATTGATTATTTTTGCAATATTAGTTAAAAAAAAAAAAAACTCTGATCAATTGTCCAAGTAATAATAAAGATTAAAAAAAATATCGACTCAGTTTAGAACCTTCCTTTGGAGAATTCTAAAATGATTATACATTTCTAGCACACCAAAAAAAAAAATTAAAAATTAAAAAAGGCAAAATATATGAAAAAATACAGTTGCTATCCTAAGTTTTTTCTTTAAAAAAAAAATTTAGTCACAACATTTTCTTATGACATTTAATCACAATTATTTTTTGCGTCATTAAATGTCATTATGCATTTTGTCACCTATTTTTTGTTCTTATTAACTTTTAAGCATAAGATTTTTAGTTATGGTGTGATTAATTAAAACTTTCTTTCATGACTAAAAAACTTCATGGCTAAAAGTTTTACTCATATAGCAACAATTTATGGCTAAAAAGGTTTAGTCACAAACTTGTGATTAAAAGTGACATTTAGGTGCAAAATATATTTGAGATAAATAGTATACTTTATTAGTAACTAAGAGGTTGTTTGGAACAATTATTGGAGTTAAAATTTTTTCCTTTTTTTTTTTTTTTTCAAAAGTCATTTGTTTGGCCATCTCATTTCAAATCTACATTTTTCTTTCTTTCTCTTCCATATTTTCAAATAACTCAAACTTTAAAAGTTCATAACTTTCTTATTTCAAGCCAAAATGAGATGATTCTTATGTCAAAATGCTCATACGACGAAAAGAACGAAACAAGATCCATTTTATATTTTTTTCCAAACGCATTTCATATATTTACACTATTTCCAATATGACATAATTAATTTTTAATTTACAATTCAACCAAACACATATTTCCAAATATTCATTTATTTTCAATCAAAAAATTCTAAAACTCTAACCCCAATTGTTATTCCAAACAGGCGCTGATAATTTATTTATTAGGAACAAAGATTAATTATTACTTCAAATATCTAGAGACCACCCTTATTTACTTCTCATAAAAGTTTCAAAAAAACAACAACATTTATTACATTTCTTTTATATAGTATTTTGTCTCAATAAATTAAAGGCAACATTTCTGAACCATGGGGTGTGTGTGTTGGTTACGAGCCAGTACTTTTTAAAGTACTTCTGACGAATAATACTAATTAATATCCTATTACTTTGGTTCTAGTCTAGCTAGGCTCCATTTCTTCTGAATGCCATGAGGCATGTCGCATGAGTGGTAGTTTTCAGTACTTTTATGAACTTCTAATCAATATATTATTAGCTAATTATATAAACCCAAATAAATAAAAGGAGTCTCAACCACTAGAAGTGAGAAAGCATTGATCAAAACCAAATTTCTAAATTTAAAATTTTAGGGTTTGTTATTAGTATAGTTTTGGGTACTATTTTTATATAATTAAAGAAGTGAATTAAAAACTATAACGTTTATATTATCATTATCATTTAGATAATGAATTTTAAAAGGGCTTTTTGACGCATAAATGATATTCAAAATATTAGAAGAAAATTAATTTGAAACTCCCAAAAATTACTAGTTTCACGTCTTCTCTAATTTAGTTCGTGTAGTTATTGAACGGGCATGTGTTGATAAAATTAAAAAGGAATAAAATGAATGATCTTGTAATTCATAAACCACAATTCGAGAACATATATACCATCTTGTTAATTTTAATTGTTTTTACATCTTATTGATTTTAATCACTATTAAATATGTGTTTGGTTTTAAATAGTAAATGTTGTGAGACACTAAACAATCAGACTCAATGCCAACACCTCAAACGTAAGTTGGTAGAGTGCTCGTCCTTCTCATTATATTTGGGTTCGGGTCACCCTCACTTCATTGATCAGGGTAGATGGACATTTCACTTTGTGAGGGAACAATATATCAAGCAGAAAAGCATCCACCTCTGAGGTTATTTGGGTATGCCAATCTCTACCCATGCAACCCTCTTTTTACTATTAAAAAAAAACCCACACACACACACAATCGGACTCGACACATTGGAATTTTTTGCCCCAACTACAATCTCAACCGCCACCGGTGGAATTCCTATATAAATCAAATGACCAGTAATGTCAAGATTTGATTTGGGCATAAAATGCACCTTTAGGTTAAGAAGCCAAAAGCTGACTTTAAAAAATTGTCAATTTTATGTCACAATTTGAAGTCAAGTTTATATATGCACATACAAACAAGATTGATTTGTGTCCTCACTTCTCGTGTACGTCTCCTCACTTCTCCAATATCTCCACTGTTCCACCTGGGAATCTAGTGAAACAACAAGTAAAATAGTATTAAGATTTGATCTATTTTTCGTTACACAGACCACCACAAGTTTATAGTTTACATCAGGAATGCAAATGTTTATGGCTAGACCTCAAAAAGGTGTTTGGTTCCAAGATTCAAACTTGAATTTTTCATCTTAGTTTTCGTATTTTTCTAAAAACTCAACAAAAATTATAAATAGATTTTGAAAAGTCAATCAACTTCAACCTAAAAGTTTCATTTTAAACCCGTACACCAAATGCAAGCTAGCTTTGTTTGGCTCTCAGATATAAACTTAAGTTTTTCATCTTAGTTTTTGTTTGTTTTTTTTTTTTAAATGAAAAGTCAACAAAAATTACTACTAGTACTTTTTAAAAAATCAACCAACTTCAACCTAAAAATTTTATCATAAATCCATATACCAAATGCAAGCTAAGAGGGTTAGAATTCCAACTCTAATACTGAAAGTAGAAGATACGCGAAATAGACATTCACGATAACTGCGTTGGCAAAACATAAACAATATAATTTCTTTCTTTCTTTCTTTTTCTTTTGGAGCCATTCTAAAATGAAAACATGGAGGGATAATTTAACTACTTAAAACTACAACGTGTTGGTGACAATAGAGTAAAATCTAACGTGTGTAGGTGAGCCATCAGCATCTACAGTTATTCTTATTGGCCTGTTCCTTTTTTTTTTTTTTCAACAGCTATTAGTTGTCCATTTTCTTTTCTTTTCCTTAAACTTTTCTGGGACGAGGCAACAACAAATGTCCAAACTTCCCTACCAATTAGGGAATATACACCTCTCATGAATTCAGACAAATCACATAATAATATATGTAATAAGGACATAGTGTAAGTGATATCTTTTGTTTATTGCTCTCTCTAATTATTTATTATTTTAATCATAAAAAAATAAATTAAATGTGCTCGGATCACTTCATATGAAGACAGCTTATCAAATATTATTTTTTTCCTTTTAACTATATTATATGTGTTCTTTTTCTGATTTGGGACAATCAAGATGGAAGAGTCCAACTAGAATTCATACAAAGTTGAGGAATCAAACTAGCTATATATATATATATATATATGTATATGTATAAATAGGTATATAGATATACATGTGTGTGCACCATATATATATATATATATGTAGAGATTTTTATTATATATGGTTCTGGTCCATATAGTGTGGAAGTTCTAAACTTTTACTTTAAAATTCTAGGTTTGACCAAACGTACACCAAAATTCAAAATGGACTTATGGATGGAGGGATACAGTTGGTGCATTGGATTCGTTCTGTTCATAAACTCGGGTTTGATGATCCGGAATTAACCGACGCTTAGGACAAGATATAACAGTTCATGTGGGGACATCTCACCAGCATATATATAGGGACATGTGTGTGTGTGTGTGTGTATTATAGTTTCTTGCGTGCTCTACCTGTAAATTATTATATGCATACCCTAATTAGCATGATTATATAATGATTTTAATCTCAAGCAAAGTCATCATAATACGAATAATTATAAGATGGACGTCTTAGGTATAGTTTATTTAGCGATGATTACATACCTAATTCCATCGTAAGAAGTAGAATTTTATTATCCCCTATCCCATAATAAAGTATATATTTATATGTGTTCTTAAAATTAAGAATGACTAGGAGAAATTTGCTTTGGTAAGAGACATTACATGTTTGGCTTGTCGCGGATGGAGAGAATATTGAAAAGGGTTCCATTGTTGTAGTTAATTTGATTCCCATCCTGAGATTATGGTTGATTTTATGGGTTTCAGATTTGATTTGTTCCCAGTATTTTTATGGATAATTACTCAAAAAGATGCTCGTACTCTCTATTTACATATAAAGCTATTTGATAGAGAAACTCACTAGTGAATTTTCTCTTTTCTTTTAATCCGAAGATGTAGACTCATTTTTGAACCACGTTAAGTTTATGTGTTTTCTTTCTTTTATTTTCTCTTTAATTTTTATCGTTTCATCTAATGCATTTGTATTGATAAAGGACAAACAAATTAAAAGGAAAAAACTGTTGAGCACTGTGGAAGTTATTCTTGTCTTTTAATTATTAAGAACGAGATTGTTTCGAGAAAAATAAATTAAATAAATAAATAAGAATGAGATATCCAACTAATATAGCCGTCCAAGATGTTAGATAAAAAGTGCCAAGATTAGCTTGAACGCGTTTGACTGATTATAGGCAATTATATATATGATATTGACCGGCTTACCATATATGAAAGAGTCGGTTAATTAGGAATTTGAATTTGAAAGTTTCTGAGCTAGCTCTGTTGACTTAATTACTAGACATTGAAGTTGTATTTGATTTTTTTTTTCTTTTTTAAACTTTGAGATATGGGTAATTCGAACTCTACATATATATTTTACATGAAATTATTGTTAAATTACGGTCACATAAAATTGCATTTGATTCGTGGATGAGTTCTTGTCATGGTAAATAAACCAAAGTACTCTTTTTCTTAGTCATTTGGATAAACAATGGGCCGTCCTTGGGTTCTTTGGGCAACAGAAAGAGCAATAATGTTAAAGGGGGAAAAAGTAAAGTAAAGAAAAGATCGACTTTTACCATAAGCTTTTAGGTCACGATTAAAAGCTTTTGTTGCTAAGGCCTTGCTTGGCCGATAAATCACATTTGGGCATACACTAATTAATTATTGTATTTACGGTAAGTAATGTTACAAATAGTCACGGCAAAACCCATGTTTGAATATACATTACAATTTACAACTTGTGCCAATGAGGAAAATTTTTTACTGTGCCGTGACGTCACCGTGTCGTATGGTTTTGATATGCTAATTTTTTTTCCACTTAAATATTAAAACTTTTTATTTGTGTTTAAATTAAGTCCATCCGTCGGATCAAGCCGATTCATGATCCAACCGCAATAATAATATTGAATCTAAAAATTTAAAAAAAAAAAATTGTATACATGGATATAGAAGCTAATATATATGTGGCTATGAGGCCTAGGGAATTATTAATGGGTGTGACTGTCCACTACAAAATTAGTGACCCGGGCTGCAGGGAAATGATTCAATTTTGAGGGCGGAGTAGAAGAATTCTGATCATATATATATATTGCCCATATAGCCATATGAGCTGATCATGATAAATGTATATCTATATGTATATGTATTTGTATATGTATAGATATGTATATATATGTATAGACAGGTTTACCCCACCTGTCATTTAAGGCAAAAAAACATGTCTTCAATAAAGTGCACAAAGTTACATAAGCATTTATAAATAAAGCTTCTCAAAGCAATGAGGGCTTTGATGGGAGAGAAAGAGTGCCACTATCTAAAATCATTGTACGACCCCAACTCTTTTCCTTAAAGCTCATCCAAAGCTGTCATCTACCCCTTTTCTTCTTTTATCAATCTCCCTGTTTCCATATGTATTGAGAATTCTACGATAGGTCTAATTTAGATTCGAACAATTTATATTATTTTTATTTTAATATAATTTTATTATGATTTACCATTTATAATTATATACTATTGATTAGTAAAAGCTTCTATATATATACACACACTCATATTTCTCCTTTCCCTTTTAATTTTAAGTAACCAAATCATTTTTCATGAGTTTAAACTTTATGTTATAATCTATACAAGTCTCCAATTTTGGTGAGGATCACTATTTTAGTTTTTTTTTTTTTTTTTTTGGTGGAGTATATCACTATTTACTCTTTTACACCACTGTTTTTCACCAAATGGTATCCTCACGTTATCACATTTATAGTACTGCAACACATAAAGTATGATTGACTCTAAATAACCATAGTGATCATAATTACTTGAGAATTTTTAATAAAACCTTTTTATTTTATACTAACAATAGGAACTATTATTTTAATCATTCAATCAATTTCTCAATAGTTTGATTCATGATTGAGAATAATCCTATAATATCCACTTTAAAATTTTAAGTAAGATCTTTAAAATTAAGCCACCAATTAAAAACCCTTTTTTACGAGCAATGCTAAATAAAAGTTCCTACCGTAAAAGGACCTAATTACTTATAGTTAGCGCTTTTCATTAAATTTAAGATACTTGAAATGGAATCATTAATCTTAAAGGAACATATATAAATATATGTGTGTGTATGTGTAATATATATATATATATATACATACACACTATATACGTTGCTATCATTGATTAGTATAACGGTGGATAGGGCATAGGCGCACGAGTGATCCTGCTCTCTTTGAAAGCTGATAACTCAATCCATGGATTTCTGCTCCTTCTACTTTAAGTGGGGTTTGTCAGGCCAAAATGTAGAAGTTGAAAACACACACACACACACACACACACACACACATAGCTTTTAGTTAGCCCCAAATAAAATTTTATATATATATATATATATATAAATGAACACATGACAGCTTTGGTAGTACTAAAAGTCGGTCATGAAAGGGCCAAAAGAAGCTACTTGCTGAATAAAAGTGTCTTTTTTTAATTTTCTCACCCACACTGGGTGGTGAGCAATTTTGAGAATCAAAGCCCCCTTTGGCTCCACTCAACTTCTGTCCCAAACACTATTTTCTTTTCTTACGTTAATTTTTCAATAGTCTTATTTATAAATAAAAATATTCATTTATATCTTATAAGATGTACATATATATTTGACATGGATATTCATTTGTCAAACCGTCGGAGTTAAAAAAACTCTACGCTATCGAAAAACTTGAAGTGTGGTAGAAGTAGTGACCCCAATATACCTCCATCATTGAACCAAACACAGCTCAACTATACTGCTTTTTAAGTGTTTAAAAAATAAAAATAAAAATAAAAAATATATGTCGGAGAGCTTGGTACAATGAAAAAGAAAGCAAAGCGATTTGGTAATGTCCTTTTTGAAGGAAAAAAAAAAAAAAAAAAGAAGCTCGTGAGTGTGTGTTAATAAGAAAGACTTTAAATTTAAGGGGGGGCTTCTCGCCAACTGGCCAGCTGTGATATTTTGGCCAACACTTTGTTCCACAGTTTACTTTGTCTTCTCCACTCCCATGTCTGAATATCGCATTCTACTTATACGCGTGTTTTTTATTTGTGCACAAATAGCCTTTTGCTATATATTTTTGCATTTTCTCTCTCTATATATATTTCTTTTATGAAAAATATATCTAATAGTTAATCAATCAAGCATAATATAAACGGTCAGATTTTTATCGATTTCTATTAACTTATTATGTAACAATCGAACAGTTTAAAATCTGATTTTATCAAAAAAAAAAATTTCATATAGTACAACCATCACATTCTCCTTCTAATCTTATTACTAGATTTTTGTTTTTTTGACCGACAATATGTACTCTCTCTTTCTCTTTTCTCCCTTATGAATTAGTACAACAGGTGTTGTGCACGCCACGTAATCTTGTCAATCTAGGAGCATTATATATATATATATATATATATTATTGCTAAAATTAGGAGGATTATTAATACACGTCAACAAGCTGAGTATACCAACTGCAAGTTTTTATTAGTTTTATTATTATTATTATTATTATTATTATTATTATTATTATTATTATTATTATTATTATTATTATTTAAACTTCATTGTGAAGATTTGGACGTGTGTCATGAGCAAAGTTCTTTTTTTTTTTTTTTTTTTTCTCCTTTTTTCCCTTACCCTTAAAAAAGGGATCGTCAACTTTACAGTGAATTTGTGGTCCTAATTAACTTCAGCTAACTACAAACATATTTCCAATACCCAATTCCCTACCCCAAAGGCACTTACGAGAAAGAGAGAGAGAGGAAAAAAAGTTAAAAACAAAAGGTAAATTAAAAGTTCAGATCCACATGTGGATGAAAATCACCTATCGAGAAAACACTATTAAATACATATATATATATATATATTTGTTTGTGTCTGTGTGTGGTTTTACCAAGTTACCTGTTCTTTTTCCAACCTTTGTTTTTGTTTTTGTTTTGTTTTTTTTTTTTTCTTTTGTGATCCTCAAAAGAAGTCATTTGCGGTTACAGAGAAAGATAAATAAAACTATGTATGCGCGTAAAAAGATGGATAAAGAGACAGTGATTCAGAAAACGACAATTGCAATCTTCATATTCTGCGAATTGGCCGGTCGATGTCAGCAATGCCTTCATGTGTGTGTAATATTTATATATATATATATATGTGTGTACATATATATTTGTGTAAACGGTGACGGTTTCTACTATTTATTGTTTACGTTGCTCCAATTCCTAATTTCCCTCTAACCACCACGTTAGTAATTCTACTTTAACAATTTCTTCAATACGACACGAAACCATTGCTCCTAATTTTATTCTATCTATTCTGAACTTTATTTTACCGAGATAAAAGCTATCCACTTTTTTTTTTTTTTTAAAAACTAGGACGAAATATTTAAACTCTGCACCTCATAATATAATCAGGTATGAAATTATCATTAGACTATGCTTCAATTATAAAATTTATCTACATTTGGGAAAAACAATAATAATGATTCACTATTTTTTTTTTCTAACTTTTTACATAGAACTAGTTGTATTTCAAGTGTTTCACGTGTACGGAATATACAAGCAAAACAAAAGTCGCGTGGCATTGATTGGGTCGCCACATAAATAATCTTGTTATGTTGATGTGACTGTCACGTGGTAATTATTAGAGGCAGGACAAAAGGCACATCCGTGCTTTTAAATCATGGTAGGAGATTTACCAAAATAACTTATTCAACCGAACAACCATCCTTTGTTTAATGGATCAATGTTTTGACCCTTTTCCATAGCCTTGGCATGCATGAGGACGATGTAGAGGTGGGCTGTCAACAACCATCTATTGGCCTGATTTATGGCCTCTTGAACCCATTTAACGTCTTCTTTCTGGCCCAACTAAAGTCTCATCTAAAACGCTGCAATATATGCTGCCAGAGAAAGAGAGAGATATATATAGAGGAAATGAGACTTATTAGAGGGTTAAAAAAAGTTACGTCTTCTTATTTCAAACAATATAAAACTTGTGTACTTGCTATACGTATATATGTTTATATTTTATTCCAAAAAATAACAGAATTATAAGACAATGACGCTGCAAATCTTAAAGTGATTAATATTCTTTTTTTTTTTTGAATTAAAAGATAGAGATTCAAACTCTGTATTTTGTGACGTATTCATGTATGAAATTATCGTTAAGTTATACATGCAACTATAATTAAAGTAGACATATTCCCTAATTTACTTTTAAAAAATTCAGTTTTACTTTTTTCAGTAAAAAAAAAAAGGTATAATTAATTTATTTGTCATAGAGTAAGTTTAGGATAGAATTTGTTCCCATTCATAGGTAAGAAAAATATGTGATAATAGCATTTAATAGTGTTAAAATAGTGACCAAGTTGAAAGTGACTTGCTTTTCATTGTTAATTACAAATACTTTTAGCTTTCAACAAAAATATATATATATATTTTATTTTTTAGGTAAAATTATTTTTAGTTTTATTTAATTTAGTTTTTAGTTTTTTTTTTAATTTTTTTCGTATAATAATTTGTATTAATTGATTCATACAATGCCCATGGAATGATAATCACCAACGCTTAATGCAATCATTATTTCAGATCTCGTAATTTTTCAAGTATTTTTCAGTATAATATTATCTGTTTCTAACCTCAAGTAAAGTTGTCAATAATAGAACAATTGGACAAAACTAGATTTTTTTTTTTTTTTTAAGGCCGACAAAAGTAGAGTTTTTAATTTCTGATTTTCCAATGAAATGCGAAGAACACCAAAACCGCATTACCTTTGTTTTTTTGTTTTTGTTTTTTTTTTTTTTAACACAGTTAAATTAAAACAAAGGCACCACATATATAATGTTAGCATATATAAAATATAATGCAGCAATATAGAAATAGTGGATTGACCAAGTGGAGATTGTTGTGTGAAACCCTTATGATTAGAAGGAATACTTTATACTTTTGAACGCAAATTATTTTCTCTCACAAATACAAAAACCACGATTAAAGTTTTTCCTCCACTAAACAAAGAGCCATTAAGTTCCTTAAATAAGCTCATCCAATAAGGGAGATGATTTCTTGGTATTCAATATAATTAATATCTGTGCCTTGGTATTCACTATTTATGTGTATATATAATTATAAAAGAACCAATATACAAAACAAGGTTATTACTTTTCGTAGCTGTTGAGTCTTGGATATAACGCAGAGTTCAGTTGAGTACAATATGCAAGGTGCATATGTACATATATAGTATTCTTAATATATTATATATGTATATGTTAAGGTGCTTCAAAACACTGTATATAACCTATCTTTGGAGTGATCCAATTTTCATTTCTCTTAGTACTAGATTTTTTTTTTTTTTTCGATGACAACCACTTAATTAGCCATAAGTAGCTCCAACATTCACCAACAAACACCACACGTGCATACGTATACACATGCATGTGTATGCACGTGTGTGTGTGTGTGTGTGTGTGTGTGTGTACGCAACCCATGTATTAGTTATCGTTTGAGGTCCTTGTAAATATCAAGCCGGTCTCTTGCCAAAGGAAGAAATGGCGGAAGATCGAACAAGAAGATTAAACAAGGCCGAAAAAAAGCAGAATCTTTTGCTGTCTCACTTATATGAAGGAATCTAGTACATATAAATTAATCCACAAACAAATTCAATTTCGTTTGCATATAAGTTTTTTTTTTTTTTTTTAAAAAAAACAGTAAATAACATCTTCTTAAATTAAAAAAAAAAAAAAAGACCTCGTGAACAACAGATAACTATTCATTTTATCATAATTTTATAATTAAGTGGACATTCCACAACCAAATAATGTTTACCTAACTAATTTGCTCAAGAAAATAAATCAACACAATCTAAAAGGATCCTAAAACCACAATGTGAAAAAAGCCAAAAAAAAAAAAAATGAAACCTTTTCTCTCATAAAAGCATTTAAAAAAAGTTAAAATCAATGTATACACACAGGAATATTTTTCCACGATCTCTCTCGGTGGTTCCTTCAATGTAACATGAAATGTTTCGAACGAAATATTAAATGAGTAAAACATAATATACAGTAACTCAAGAAAAACGCAACATATAACAACATTACAAATGATGAATATGAAATATTTCTATTACTAAATAGGAACATAAATTTTTTTTTTTATGCATATAGATCTTTTAGATTTATCCGAATTCTTTTACGAAAAACGTTACATATAACAACATTACAAATGATGAATCTGAAATATTTGTATTATTAAATAGAAACATAATTTTTATGCATACAGATCTTTTAGATTTATCCGAATTCTTTTTACGAAGAACGCAACGTATAACAACATTACAAATAATGAATCTGAAATATTTATATTGCTAAATAAAAACATAATTTTTTATGCATACAGATCTTTTAGATTTATCCGAATTCTTTTTATGTTTTTTTTAGATTATTATTACGTTTTACATAAACATCTTATGTTACGTTGGATCGAACTCCTATAAAAGGACTGAAATATAATAATTGACAACTCTCTCCCAAATCAAAAGTCGGGTCCAAATGAAATAAAATGATCGCATCAATTAACTTATGTGGATCCCATCCTCATCACGTAGGCGGTTGGGGCCATATTCCAACGCAAATAACCCCAAAGAAACTTCTTTTTGTCTTGCGACAACGAGAAGAAAACAAAAATTTGCTGGCCCCCATTAGTTTAAAGGGGAGAATTTATGTTGCCAACACACATTTACAATGTTTTTAACTCTTTATTATTGCTTGTAATTCCCGTTCTAATTCTCCTTAACTTTTTGCATATAAATACCAAAAGGCAATCTTGACAACCACCTCATCAATAACTGTTTTTCTCTCTAAAAGCAGTTAACTCACACATACGTGATGAAGCTTCTTTTACATATATTTCTCACACAGCTCTTGCTTCTCTTCTTTCTTCTCCAATTGCCATGCGAAGCGAACCAAATCGACAAGCTCAACGAGTTGATCAAGTCTCGGAGATCCGAAAACCCTCCTCGACCTGATTCATGGCCTAGTTCTTATGGGCGGGATGGATTATTACACTTCTCTCCCCTTGATGTTGGAGGCCATGAAGGGTTGAAGGAAGCTGACAAGATTGATGCTTTGCCGGGACAACCCCAAGGAGTCGATTTCAATCAGTACGCCGGCTATGTCACCGTCGACCGGAGAGCTGGGAGAGCATTGTTCTACTACTTTGTTGAGTCAGCTGAGGATTCTGCATCCAAGCCCTTGGTGTTGTGGCTAAATGGAGGTAAAAATATATGTCTGATAATCACAAAAGTATTTAATTTTCATAATATTATATGTATTAGTATACTTTTATATGATAGTATTTTTGGTGTGATATATCACTTTAAATAATATTAGAAATATTAACTTTAATCTCAATTTTTGATATTTGCGAACGTGATATATGAGTTGATTTTTTTTTTTATTAATAGTTTCCAAAATTAAAGATTATACGTATATCTACTTGTGAAAAGATGAGAATACCGTCGGGTTGGAGCTGGAGTCTTAATACTACTTGATAATTATAGCCACATTATAGCCTGTTAGCAAGGACACACCTTTACATATATATATATATATATATCTATATATCATGAGTCACTTTGTTTATTTTTCTTAATTAGCTGATGCCATTTCAGCAACGTTTGGCTTTTACAAATTATTGTGTGAAACTAAAGATAATATATACTTGCTAACGTATACAATAATGTACATAATTAAGACAGATAAACATATAGATAGACATTAGTTATATATTATCTGCATATATATATATATATGAAAGTTTTCAATGGTTATTATATTTTTGTAACTATAGATGGTTACAAGAAAAAATTACAAAAAGTAGTACCTACCTTAATTACATTGATGAGGTGACATTTTTTTACGACTTGTTATAGCAGGTTAAACAACCAATTTCCTTTTAAAAAGATAAACAACAACCAATCTTAAATATTAATTGAAAAAATCATTTTTGTCACTTTCTAGGTAAAACTTTAAACATATTTAAGAGAAACTATCACAATGGGACACTTAGCTAAAGAACATTTTATTCACATTATTTAAAAAAAAAAAAAAAAGGACGAATGCCTCAAAAAATATTTTAGTAGGTTAAAAAAAAAAGATTATTTGAAAGAGTAAATTAAGAAAAAAAAACTTGCCAATAAAAAATTTTAAGAATAGTAGATTGACCCAAAAAAACAAAGAAAAGAAAAGAAGCAAGAAAGAAAATTATCTCAATGGAAATTGAATAGAAAAATTTATTTTGATTTGTAGGGTCATATTTAGGGAAAAAAAATTGAAATGATTGTATGGAAAATTGTATAAATAGGGGTATAATGTAAGAAAAAAAGCAGTGAAGAATACTTCGGGAAAAAATAATTTAACAGCAAACGCTTGAAGAAATTTTGAGGAAAAAAATACCTTTCAAGAGTAAGTTAGACGACAAAATTTTCAGCCAAAAAAAAAAAAAAGGGAAATTATTGGAGCGAACATTTTATTGAGCAACGTCACTAAAACAAAAAACAAAAAAACAAAAAAAAAACTGTGTTTCAAAAAAAAAAAAAAACGATGCAACTAAATAAAGTAATGCACTAAAAAAAATTGAAATATAATGGTAACTTAAAAAAAAAAACTTAAAAAATATACGACTAATATTCAAAAATTAGAAAATAAATATTCAAATTAAATTCCATTAAAATAAAAAAAAATCATTTAGAAAAGTCATATCAACAAGTTAACAATAAGTTGCCTATCTAAATTGTCTTTAATGAGCTTTATAAATTCCATGTTCATTAATTATCATAAATGTTTTTGACCAACTACCAAATTGATTTCAACCGTTTGATTTATATCAAACAGTTAAAATAACGATAACCATCGATGAATAAATATTAGAGTAACCATTAAAACCACATCCATATCTCTGTATGTATATATATCCTTGCTTAAAAAGTCTCGTGTAACAGGAATAATGTTGTTGGCTTTTATTTGTTTTGTTCCACTAGTTTATATTACTAGCAATAATACAACTAGTTTATAAGTAATAAATGTAGAGTATAGCTAGGGATTGAGGAGATATATATATATATATATATATAT
>JAFMPE010003332.1:6325-39187 GCA_024759925.1 Ficus religiosa | reverse complement strand
ATATATATATATATATATATATATTAAGCTTAACAAAACAAATAGATAGAAAGACAAACTGTAGTAAAATCTGTCTAGTTGTTATAATTTGGTGAAAAACTTCAACTCAAACACTACCAAACACAGACAAAACAACAGAGTATGATAGACATAGACGACATTTCTATGTTTGGTAATATATCGTTGTCAAGCCATACATATAACTAAACATGATTTGTGTATTATAAGCATTTTCTGTAAGGACCGTAGAATCCCTTGAATTCCACCTAACAAAGCATGCTGCGTAGTACTCAAAAACATCATGATGGCGATGAA
Organism: Ficus religiosa; assembly: GCA_024759925.1. Lineage (NCBI taxonomy): Eukaryota > Viridiplantae > Streptophyta > Magnoliopsida > Rosales > Moraceae > Ficus > Ficus religiosa. Next base: position 38,872 of record JAFMPE010003332.1, on the reverse strand, counting down.
TGTTGATTTATCCCCCAATGATTCAGTTTCCATGTCCAGGTAGGAAAAAAAAATTTTGATGTCCCTTAATCAAGAATTCTCTGATATCAGACACTTTAACGTGTCAACTAGGACTAACTCCAGCAGGTGGAAGAGGAGTGCATAAGGTGGAGCCACCCTCTGGCCGAGTAAGGGCTTCCGCCCCCAATAAACTTTTGTTTTTTGTTTTTTGTTTTTTTGTTTTTTTTTTTTTAATTTTACCTTTAAAAACTTTACATTTTGTTCCCACTAAAAATTAATTATCTCTATATCAGTCCCTCTAAATATCTTATCATTTAATATACGCCCCCACTAGGTTAGCTCCGTCATTGATTAGGGATTGGATAGGAGCTACAAAATTCAAAACCAGATGGTATTTTCATTTCTCTTTAATAAGTAAAAGTCATAAATCTCATATCGTTAAAAAAAAAAATTTGGCATAAAATGAAAATCCACCAATATGGTTCAATTTCCCTAGATTTATAGAGTACACTTTCTGGAAGTTGTAACTTAATTAGGTTCACTTATAGGTCTACTTGGTTATTTCTTCTTCACACCATTTGTGTATTTGCTTGTGCGTGTGTATACATATATATGTGTGTGGTGTGTAAATATAAAAAATAGAGTGCACTATCTGTTTGAGTGCTATAATTCTTGAGCCAAATTATGGGCCAGACATCATATGGCCATGTAGTCAAAAAGAGTAACGGGTCCACCACTATCTAAATTGAGGAACACATTGATCTAGAGGTCTAGTTGCTTTCAGCAAATTTTTGGGCATTAAATTTGGTGTCTCAACTTTGCCAATTCTTAGTGGGAAGTGCAAGTTTACCTCATCTACCATCCCAAATCTTAGCCCCTCATGAAAAATCCTCTCCGCACCTTCTCTTATATTTGAATGGTGCTGAACAGCACAGGTTGCAATAACGGACAACGGTTAGACCACAGCATCACTGCCTTTTGTCTGCTGTCATGGATATGACACATTATCATAAAGTTTTTTTTTTTTTTTTTTTTTTTTGACAAAACGCGTTAGATCATCAAGTCATATATTACAAGGAAATTTATAGATATGTAAATTGGGTAAAACCGTCTAACAACCATGATTACACAACACAATACAAGATTACGTTGAACTGTGTTAAGCACGGCACGTGGTAGTGTCGTGTTGGGTCTAAGTATTTTAATATCAGACCAGTATAAACATGATATGAAAGTTTGATAAATCAGACCCAATACGACATGAATCACGCATGGACCTAACCGATTATGAACCGGACTTGACACTGCACAACACAATTCATAGGTCTAAAAATTTGTATAATTTACTAAACAGAAAAAGGATATTTATATAATGTCGAATGATTAGTGTTAAATTGCGTTGCACTTGTTGAGCCAATCGAAGGCTGTTATTACCACCATATTTCATGGAAAATTTTTAATTACATCTAGCGGTGAAAAAAAATAAATAAATCACCATCCATTAAGTGGTACGGTCAAAAGGGTGTTATTACCACCATATTGAAAAATTTTGCTTATCCTTAGTGGTGGGGAAAAAAAAAATCACCATCCATGAAGTAGTACAGTTCTTAGCATACATATATATATAATAATAATAATAATAATAATATTATTAATGGTTTCTTATATTGATTAATTTCTTGTCGACCATTACAATGATAAATAGTAGTAGTTTCCATTAACAGAAATTGCAAGGCAAAAAGTAAACATTTCTTATTACAAGTCGTCAAAGATTAGATTAGGCGAAAAATTAATGCTTAAACAGTATTTAAAGATACGATTTACACCTTTAACTACATCTTATTTTGTTTTGAGCTTTTTTTTTTTTTTTTTTTTTTTTTTTTTTTTAAATTTTATGGTTGACCTCTAGTAAGGAAAGCACTTGATTAACTAGTGAATTAATGCCGCTGTATACAGGGCCAGGATGTTCCTCACTTGGATATGGAGCCATGGAAGAACTGGGACCTTTCAGAGTTAACAGCGATGGAAAGACACTTTACCTAAATCCATTTGCGTGGAACAAGGGTAAACAATTTGTTTCAAAACCTAAGCGTTTTATTTATCATAACTATAGTGGCCATTTGGATTACCATCTGGAAATTGTGTTAAGCAGCATTTTAAAAATTTTCTACAGTATTCTCTCTCATAAAATTTTGAATTTATTATTCAAATATATGATATAAACAGAGTACAAAATCTATCACCTAATTTGATTTTGAAAAAATATTTTTGTTATCGAGGAACTATAAGACTCATGGGCAATATCTAAAAAAATGGCAGTGGCAAATGTGATCTTTTTGGAATCCCCAGCAGGAGTGGGGTTCTCTTATTCAAACACATCGTCTGACTACTACAATGTCGGCGACAAGCGCACGGCAATAGACTCGTACGCTTTTCTTGTGAACTGGCTAGAGAGATTTCCCGAATACAAAACCCGTGATTTCTTTGTCGCCGGAGAGAGCTATGCCGGTCATTATGTGCCTCAACTCGCTCACACCATTGTCTCCAAGAACAAAAGAACAAAGAAAACCGTAATCAACCTAAAAGGCATTGCTGTGAGTTTTTTCTAAAACCCCCCCCATCTATTTTCGGTTGATTTCTGACTTGCAAGTCGAGAGATAATTCGGTTTCTCTTCAAATTTGATTTTAATGGACGGAATTGGTGCAGATCGGGAATGCTTGGATCGATGATAAAACCAGCGAGAAGGGAAGTTACGATTACTATTGGACGCATGCATTGACCTCGGACGAGAGCCATGCAGGAATAGAAAAGTACTGCGACTTTGCAAATTATACTAGTCTGTGTAACAAATATCTAAGTCAAGCAGACGAAGAGGTGGGAGATATTGACATTTACAACATTTATGCTCCATTGTGCCAACGCTCAGCACCTAAATCTTCAACTGGTTCCGTAAGTCTCTCACTAAAGCTTGAACATACGTATATGTTCATATACATATATATACACATTTTGATCGAACAGAACTTATTTGAGGGAACTTTTTGTGCTTTATTTGCAGGTTTATTATTTTGATCCATGCTCCGACGATTATGTCTTTACCTATCTGAATCTTAGGGAGGTTCAAACAGCTCTTCATGTTCAACCAACAAATTGGTCGAGTTGCAGGTATGTACCATTTATTTCTAGGGAGTTCTAACAGTAGGACCTTTTGTTTTGCTTTTAGCTATTGGATTGATTTCTTAAGTGGTCGGATCTATGACCAAGCAGTTCCGTATCATATGTTGTAAATTTTTAATGTAGATGCTCATAGATCATACCATTAAATTAATCCAACGGCTAAAAAGCTGCTTTCCTACCGGGACAAAAATTTAGCAGATCCAGAGAGCTTATGTAGCTTAACTATTTGTGTTTCCTTCATGTCTGTAGTGGCGTTGGATGGACAGACAGCCCAACCACCATTCTACCAACAATAAAGCAGCTTATAGCTGATGGAATTAGAGTCTGGGTGTACAGGTGAATCTGAGTTTTGTTGTATCCACTTATTTTAAACAAATGCAATACCTATATCCTAACAACAAACTCTTGCCAATGGCCAAATATAACGTGACCTGAGCAAGATAGAGGTTATCAGTTGAAGTATGGGGCAACTAAACTATAATTTTGAAATGAAACTTGCAGTGGCGACATTGATGGGCGAGTACCGGTGACATCCTCAAGGTACTCCATAAACACTTTCAAACTACCAGTTGTGAGTGCTTGGCGCCCGTGGTATTCTAGCAAAGAGGTAATACTATTTCATTGGTAGTGCTAACTCCATTCTACCTGAAACGTCTTTTTTTTTTTTTTTTTTTTCTTGTCTTTGTCATATTTTTAAGCCCCCATAAGCATTTAAGTCAAAAGTAGGTTTTCTAACTGTGATGGTGATTTCAGGTTGGAGGATATGTAATTGAGTACAAAGGATTGATACTTACCACAATAAGGGGTGCCGGGCATACGGTTCCGAGCTATCAACCGGAACGAGCACTGACCATGATCTCATCTTTCCTTCAGGGGAAGCTTCCTCCTCCTTTCTGAGAAAATCATCCTCCCAACCTGACATGTTTATTCTCTCATTGTGAGAGCATCCAGATATCTGCACCACCACCCGGCAGTACCTTTTTTTTTTTTTTTCCTTCAAGTCAAATCCCATTTAATAAGAAGCTCAAAAGGATATCTCATTTCAACATGCGCATTTCCATTGTAATCTTTAAATTTAAGAATGTATCATTCAATGATAATATGATTGGAAAACGAACAAGTACAGCCTTTTTACGCAGTCAAAAAATAATACAAATTAGTTAATGTTTCAGGAACTAGCTACAACACTAATCAGTTATTAACAGCCTAGGAAAACCTGGTAGTGGTTTAAACAATGAATGAATTCTATGTAGCTAGACATATATAAGATGAAAGAAATTTCATCCACAGCATTATACAGATCTCTTTGCAGTTTGAAAACAAAGTTATGCTTTCTGAATACGACCCCCTTCAGGATATTATCAAACTCCAGACCTTTCTGTTCTGCCGCTGCCATGCATTTCACCTCATGGCAACTAGTTTACACAGAAACTCTGAAATCTTGCATGGTCAGAGAGGTTCTATTAACCGCAGTCAGCTCGCCTGGGTGTGTGCCGAAACTAGAGAGGCAAAGCTCATTTGGCTCGTAAGGACTGATAGAAGGACAGCTATTTAAAATAATTAAGCACAAGGAAAATCTACCAGAACAAATTGGCCTTCCACTATTGGCCATTTTCCCTCAGTGCCTCTAGAATTTTGTCCACCCATCTGCTAGCCAAAACGAGCAGTTTCAGAAAAGAATCTACAAACAAATGCATCACGAAGTATTTTAAGTAGCCTATAAGTCATAACGTTCCTCAGACTGGGATTTCTTCGTTTTAATTATAGAAGAATCAATAGTTAAGAGGTTAAATAAAACCAATATTACCCTTCAAGACCTGGATTTGTTGGGTAGTACACATTTCTTAAGCCCAATCTTTTTGCAGCCGAGGCAGTTGTCTCACCAATACATGCAACAGAATTGCTCCACTGTTCCAGCTTCGGAATGAGATTGACCCAGGCACTAATGAAAATGAGAGATTACAAAAAAAGTTGGTATTTTAAATCATGAAAACGGTTATCACAAAAAATCCTTACAGTATCATAAAGCAATGAAAAAATTAACCAACACAAGGGCCAAAACTGTATCTGAATTTTTATATAATGATCTACGGTGAATAATATAGTTTTAATAAGTAATGTTTTAACTGATGGAAATATAATACTCTGGTGATAGGCAATAAAGACCCAAAAAAAAAAAAAAAAAACCCTAGAAAATAAAATTTCAACTAGTTACTAACCGAATGGCGGAAGGTGACGCAACTGTGACCACAGGGGCAGACAGCGCCTGCTCTAAAACCAGTTGGTCCACGTCTTGAACAGGTGCCTGCAAGAAATTCTTTAGAAACCATGCATTTCACTCATATAAACCGCAGAATTCAGCTATCAACTAAATCACCCAAATAGCATTCCTTTAACCATCAGCTATGGCCTATAGCTGACAGATTGGTTTAGAATCTTATATTCCCACATATGACAAGTGTACGGCAGTGGTTGAATATTAATGGTAGCGACAAAATCAGAAAATATAAATGTGGAATGTGTTTCTATTAGTGATGCACAATGGAACATCATGTTGAATGCTTATACGTAACAAAAAATAAATAATTAAACAAAACAAGATAATCAATTCCATAAAACCCCAAGAAGGAGACTAACGTATGCACTGTCAAAGATAACATAGCATACCGTTGTGTATGTATTTAGCCTCATGACGTCAAATCCACGATTAGACAAGCTGTCCTCTGAAACATAAAGTGAATACAATTTATTCTCTATACTGACAAAAGAAAACCCAAGTACCTCTCACAATGAATTGAGTGAAGGCATCCAACTAGAATACAAATTCCGGGTCTACCGGTTTAAGTTCAAAGCAAGCTTTCGATTAAGCAATAAAAAGAAACGAATAAAAGCGCAAGAGGGCAGATTATAAATTGTTTTACTCACACAGAACAGAACCTTTGCTAGCTTTTCTTATTTCAGTAACAATGCTTATGAAGGTATCAAGTGGAATCATCCTTCAATTAAAAAGAAAAAACAAAACAAAACAACTCGACTTAATTCCAGTTTCAAAAAAGAAAGAGTAAAGAAGATCATCAAAGTAAATTAACGCATTTGCATTCTTTTGCAGGGTGTCAGGTCCCAAGAACAATAGTTAGTTAAAAGCCTATTGATGGTGTTTTCCGTTATGCATAAATTGGTCCAATAATATGTTACCTATTTCCAAATCCCTTTTAGACACATCTATATCGGATTGGGCCAATTGGTCAATCACTAGAATTGCTATTACTCAAATCAGCCAGATCAACCATGAAGGATCAGTAATATACCATTATTAATTAAAAATAAAAAATCTAAAACATAGACATTAAAAGTTTATGATTGATAAATGTGCCAAGAGAACTAGAAACATTCGTATGTAAAGTATATGACCAGAAGAATACCACAGACCAATCTCATTGCTGGCCTTTGCAGAAGCAGGATATAAAACATTGCACTTTGTGCCGCTAGTTTTAGGAAGCTCTGAAGCCAATACCTTCCCAGTTGCTGAAAATTACATTAAGCAAAAAGTTCATTAGTTCCACCAACCAAGGTGGTATTTAAACACTTTGATTTTTGTTTTTTCCCCCTTTTTTGTGACTCATAATCCATACAGTAGCTCAATAACATGTATGATATGAAATTACTAAAGCACCCCAGTGCAATTCTTCAGAAAAAGTTCAAGGAAGAATGTGTTTATCAAACTCCTTTGTAATAACTTCCAGAAGAGCAGTAATATTTGCTAAAATTAACAATTCATTACATTTGAATTTCCTGCTTTTATAAATGGTAGGACCATTCAATAATCCCTTTACAGTTCTTATGAGATTTTTAATCTTACGAGTAGTAAAGTGAACAATAAAAAGTAAAAATACATGCGTACAGATACCCAAGCATAAGTACCTTTCGACGGTACAAAGTCAACATTGAGAGATTGTTTCGATGATTCCATTACTTCCTTAAAAATGCTTGCTGTGCCAGCCCCAACAACAGCCAACTTAACATTTGGGGTTCCAGATGCCCTAAGGAACAAAACAAAATCCAATTCCATCATTGTTAACAGCCCGACTGTACTAAAACATAAATAAACAGCACAAAAAAAATATCTTTTAGACACCCTACTTTTAGAATTTACATATTTGCATCAAAACAGAAGAATAACACACACCGTCCTGGTCTCAGGATCAAAATGCATGCCAACTAGAATTGATATCAAGTTTTGGACAGAGGCACATATTTAAAGCAAAGACATTTTCAGATCATACTTGGGTAATGGCGGCAGCAAAAATTCACATATAAACTGCACGAATTAGTCTTGCATAATGGATGGTGCATAGTTAGAAAGTTCTAACCCTTACTTCCATGCCTCTAAAAAGACTGAACCAGCTTCAGGGGAAGTTATGACAATCCAGTCGAAAGCAGTATCTGCTATCATTGAGGACCATAAAACCATCGTAAATGATTTTTGTATTGACATTGAAGAAAGGCAACTCAAACTAGAATATGATGCCCTGCAGAGATTTAATCTCCATTGGCACCATAATCCGACTCGATAAAGTATTCAACAATGTATGACATTACAACAAGATAGGAATCCTACAATATGCAAAAACTCATTAGGAAGATGAACTGATGATAATCTAGCCATAGCCAGCTTATGCAGCCATTCAGTTGGCTGAACCACTATTTGGTTAAAAAAAAAAAAAAAAGAAAAGAAAAGAAAAAAGAGAAAAACATTGATTCATGCCCAGTAAATAATATGGACTCATATCAATACGATACATAATGAAAATTTTTTTAGCGACGAGGTTATGAGTTGGGAAAGCAACATTGATCCGTATCGTATGAAACAGAGAAGAAAAGTTAAGAACTTACCACTTAAAACAGTAGAAAGCGTATCTAAATCGGGTCCTTTTGTATGCTGAATGAGAGGAAGCTCCAAACAGCTAATTCCATGTTTAGCCTGTACTCAAGATGTACACTTTCCATCAATATTATTCAAGGAACATATTTAACGACCTAATGCATCAGGGTGGCTGTATAGTACAATGGGCAGACAAAACTATATGTCAACTCCACACGTTCATGCCAAATACTAATTGCTATCATGGACCGTTATAAAGGTTATGTAGCTGGTAGTACCACTTAAGGGCTGATAGACCATCCACTCAGTGTCACTACCCACTTCTACTAAAGCCGAGCTTAATAATCAATCTCCGATACTTTGTAAGCAAAATAATAATAATAATATTAATATTAATATTAATATTAATATTAAATAATAAAGAGCAAGAAATGAAGTGGGAAAAGGGTGAGCTTAATAGCAGCACATGCAACATCATGCTGCTTTATTTAAAAATTATAAAATAAAAAAATAAAAATAAAAATAAAAATAAAAACAGCCGCTTACTTCAGATTTCAGACTAGTGCAAAGTAATTCACTCTTTTATGTGTAATAGATTTTCATTCGTGGGCAGAAAATGATATGACAGAGTGGAAAAAGGGCGCGTTTACCAAACCATAAATATATATACTTTAACAAACCGTAAAAATATATACATTGGATTCTAAATGATAATCATCATGTAAAAAAATAAAATCTAAAAACTAAAAAAACAGTTGCTTCACATTTGCTTTAATCCAGCAACCAAAAAAAAAAAAAAGGTGGAGTTTTATTTTTCACCAAAAAAAAAAAAAAAAGGATTCAAACGAAAAAATATCAATTACAAACCAGCAAGTTCAAGGAAATGCAAAACAGAACAAAACAAATAAAATTTTCAGAGATTAAAAAATAAAATAAAATAAGAGCGAGGATGCGTAATTCGGTTCCACATTTAATCAAACACCTAATCTGACAATTCAATCCTCCATTCACATGCACGAAATTCATAAAGATATATGTGTGTGTGTGTGTGTGTAGAAAATGAAAGTACCGGATTGAAAACAGAAGCAGAGAACAACAATGCAGAGAGAATCCAAAACCCTAACATTCCAAACGCATTAAAACAATGTCGTAGGAATCTTCTAAGAGCAAAATCTTGAAGAAAATTTCAACGGCGGACTGCAAAGAAGAGAGAGTACCAGAGCACTGACGAGCTTGCCATTCTTGCCACGCTCTCTGGTCACCACGACTCTGTGCTTGCAAGTCGAAGCTGAAGCTGAAGCTGAACAAGAAGAAGAAGAAAGAGCAAAGATTCGCCGGCAAAGAAGCCGACAGGAACGGACTGTAGGAGGAAGAGGAGGAGAGAGAGAGACAGTGGAGAGAGAAACTCGAGGAGGCATGGTGGAGAGAGAAAGTGGCGACACTAGAAACGTGTTGCGCATACAGGATGGCTCAGAGTAACAGCTATTACCCAATTAAGTATGTGACCTCCTTTTTTTTAATATTAATTTAATCCAGATTTTCTTGCCTATAAATTAAAGTTTCCTTTCGTATATTGATTTAACTTTAATTAAAATATATTTTTTTATTTTTATTTTTATTATTTTTTAAAAAATATTAATTAAATTTATAATTAAATTTTAAAAAATCAATTAATTCTAATTTAAAATTTCATTTTCTACTCCCTTATCAAATGGAAGTTAATTTTTTAGTTTCCCTTATACACCTGTAAAAGCAATTTGACGCCACGTGTAACAGGGTGATAGGTCTGTGTCTATAGGGTCGCCGACAAGATAGCATCCCCCACGGCCAATCCATCGTCACTAATCAGCCCTATCATGTGCTTTTCTTTTTTTTGTGCAATGATTTTAGAGCCACGAACAGTGGGACCTCTTCTGATCTCTGCCGTTGGATTCGCTTCTCGATTTGGAAATACTGGATTGCATTTGAATCTGACGGTCCATACATAACGAGCAATTCACACCAGTATTTTTATTTTTCTTTTTCTTCTTTTTTATTTTTTTATTTTTTTATTTTTTTATTTTTTTATTTTTGATTTTAGGCTCAAATGATGGAAGGACATAATTGGTCCCTCTGCGTCCCAACCGCTGGGCTGGGTGTCGTGCGCCCCTGGTCCCAACATTTTTGAGTTCCTTACGACCTGTCGTTTTGGTACATTACCATGGCGGATCAATTTTCATTTTTTTAGGATTATTTTCTTTTTTTTTTTTTTTTTCTGTGCGATTGAATTATAGGTCCGATGTCATTTCAATATACGGACTCTAAAATATTTTAGAATCAATCCTCAAATTACTAATTTATTTTATTTTAGTCTTTTCTTTTGAATCACTATTAAAAATACTAATGACCTTAGTTAGGATCACTTTCGTCATTTTCATGTTTCATATTTTAGATGTTATAAATCCTTAAAACACTTCTACGATAACATTATAACCGTAAAAATTAATTTTATTAAAACTTACGTACAATTCAGTTTTTAAAATTTTTTTGAAGGGAATGATTATTCTGGGACAAATTAAAAGCTCAGATGAGTAATTTTGAGATGTTTTAAAATTTAGGGACTAATCAGATTGGACCTATAATTAAGAGACCAAAAATTAAATCAAAATCTGTTGCTGAACAATGAAAAATAAAGGGATAGTAAGCTTTGCAAAATGGGGGTTCATGATTTTGTTTTTGATATGTTTTAAGATTATCCTCTCTGCTAATTTTTTTTTATCATTTGAGAACTCAAAACATCCTAGCTTAAAAAACTGAAAATTTAGAATCTAAAAATCCACCCCAAAAAAAAAAAAAAAAGGTCACAGTCAAAGCCTTTATTTATTATTAATTAATCAATTATTGATTAATTTAATATTAATCACTAATTAATCAATATATCAATCATTTTAATTATCATCAGTTATTTTATTTAAAAAAAATCTAATATTAACAAAAATATATGACAAACTAATCACTTTATTTAATATCGTTGGTTCTCGATGCATGAATTTATCGTTCTCTCATTTTATAGGAATAGGAATGGTCTTTCTTTTTATAGGTTCCCTTCATTTTTTTGAAACTTTTTATTTATCTTGGATCATGCCATTTTTTTTTCTTTTGTCAGATTTTTTCCTTTGGATTTTTTTTTCTGATAAAGGGTTTTAATGACACACCGGGTCTGTCGAAGTAAATACTATGTGTTAGTAATATAGGAGATGTTTATGTGTTCTTACTCCTATTTGGAGTGGGTTTTTAATTTTGTCAAACTTTAGTTTTATGTGCGATGGGTGGATGATGATGGTATTAAAGGGGTACCAACCTAGTTGTGATTTCTTGATACATTTATTGAATCATTTCACTACCATTTATTGTAGTTGTAAGCATAATCTAACGATAATATTATATTTGACTCAATCTAAAAATGCATAATTCGAAACCCCCCTCCCACCCATAAGTCAAAAAAAATGTCACCACCACTAATTTCACTTATAATAGGAGATGTTTATGTGTTCTTACTCCTATTTGGAGTAGTTTTGTTCATTTCGTCAAACTTTAACTTTATGTGCGATGAGTAGATGATGATGGTATCAAAGGGGTACTAATCTAGGAGATGTTTGTGTGTTTTTACTCCTATTTGGAGTAGTTTTTGTTCATTTTGTCAAACTTTAACTTCACATGCCATGAGTAGATGATGATGGTATCAAAGAAGACCGATCTAGTCGTGATTTCTTGATATACTTATTGATTCATGTCACCACCATTTATTTATTAATATTTTTAAATCACTTCATCTAATTTCACTTATAATTAATAATCTCCTCATCTTTTTTATGAATAAAAAGTGGGATTCACATATGCTACATTTCTTTTTTCTACGATTAATTTCTTATCAGCTTTCACCTATACCAACAATAATTAGAGGCGGTCCCGATGAGTGTGCGGACCACAGTCACCATCTAGATACTTATTGATGAGCTTTTTTTATTAGTATTTTAAATTTTTTGTTGCTAAAGAGATTATTGCTTAGCTTAATTATTTCAATTGAGGTTAGTTTAACGGATGAGTACGGATAAGAAATCCTAGACTCAAAATCTACAAGTGTTATATATATATATATATATATATATAACTGAGAATCATAAACCTCATAATCAACAGAAAATATATATTTTATTAGAATAGTATTAAAGACATCAACTATAATCCTAAATTTTTAAGTACAAAATCAAAAGGTTTCATGCCTTTTGTCCAAAGTTTTCTAGTTTTTTTTTTTTTAAAAAATTAGTACCACCATTCATGTGCATTAATCATGCTACTTTTTCAATCAGTTAATCTCTATAAATAAATAGTAAATATTGTTGATTACCAATAATAAGGGCTGACAATTCGTATTCGTGGGTCAGATTCAGGCCAACCCAATTACAGTACGACACGATAAACACAAATACGAACACGACAGGATTAATAAACGGGCTAGAAACCAAAACACGAACACGAACCGTTTAATAAACAGGTAGCATAACACGACAAGCGAACATGATTATTAAATAGGGCACGAAAATAAATCTGTTTATGACCCATTTAATATGAAAACTGGTTTCTGACCTATTTAATACAAAAATTTTAGATAAAAAATACTTAAAATTCTAAATTCACTAACATAAGAAACTCATCATATTCATATAATATATAAAATTAACAATTAGAATTATCAAATTTATCATTATTATCATATTCATTTAAATAAACGGGTTAATCGTGTTAGTCCGTTTCTGGCATGTTTATTTTCGTGTTAAATATGTCGATCTAATTTCGACCTAATTATTAAACGTATAGTCTAAACCTATTTATTTTATGTTGTTCTCATATTGTATCACTGTATCATGTCTAAAATTATCTGCCCTAGTTACAATGGACCACAAAAAGCCTACACTGGCACGAAACTACGTGTCATCATTGCCGCCGTATTACACGCTACGCAATAATTATTATTTTTAGCTTCTTCTGTTTTGTTTTCCTTCTTGGGCATTTTCTTTTTATATTCTTTTTAATCACCATCACTGCCTCAAGAAAAAGATGACACACACAAAGGAAGAAAGAAAGAGAGCATGTCCCTCTAGTAAAATCTGAAAGCTGACCTGAGCACATATTTTCGATCTTAAAAAAAAAAAAAAAAATTCCAAGATCTAAAGCGCAAGGATTTTATTTATTATTATTATTATTTTATTTATTTATTTATTTTTTTTTTACACTTTTTAAAGCAAAAGATCTGTAGTTGGGCAGTGTGTCGAGTGCGGGGACAAATGAGAATGGTAGGAAAATAAAGCTGGTCAGTCACTGCCATTGAGCCACATAATAACTGAGTGTTTCATAAGAGGGAGAAATGGAGGGAAAAAAAAAAGAGAGATTGAGAGATTATTAATTTTATGATTAGATTTATAATTATTGGCTATTTTTGTGTTGAATAGTGTATTATTTGAACGTGGACAGTCTCATATCTACTCGTTAACAATTTAATTCAACGGTTGAAAAAGCTTAATCTACCAATGAGAGTAAATTATGTTAAAATTAAAATTTTTTTTGTTTTTATTGGATTGTATTGGATGTATAGTTTTTTTTTTTTTTTTTTTGGAATTCGAACTTTATATATTTAAATGAAGTGATATTACTGCTAGATTATAGTTGTTTGGTCGACATTAAGCATTTGAATTATATTTTTATTTAATATAACCTAAAAATAACTTATTAATTAGTTATTTCATTCAAACATATTAATGAATAGAGATGAGTTAACAGCCCGTTTGATCGATGGGTCAATCATGTCAATTATACCGCATCACCTAGAAATCAAATCCAAAAAAAAAAAAAAAAAATGTCATGCTGGGAGATAAACTGGTAAGACCTTTTATTCATAATTTTTTTTTCTTTTTGAATTTATATTCACGTTACAAATTTGCAATATACGATAGAAAACTACCCATCGTAGATCAAATCGTTGAAAATTAATATAATAATTCTTATTAGTAATATAAAATAAGTCCTATCAGAAAAATTCCTCCATATATTGATACTCCTCTATATATTGATTTTCATATTATTCGGGTCGTGTTCGATTCACAAATATCTTATATAACAAAAGTGGAGTAAGCCTTCCACCCCAGTGGGTAGTGTATACTTTTCCAATTCAAAAATAAATAACATCGAAAATGAAGAAAAAAAATCAATTTCTTTGGTTTACATGGTTTTTTTATTTGATATGATTTTAATCAAATCTAACATTTAGAAACGTGTATGATTATAGAGATATCATATCATGAAAAGCTTTCTTAAATATAAATACCAATATGAAATCATAAAATATATTGCATTATTAGCGCGTGAGTAAAAAGAATAACGTAATTGCAAAAATATAAAAAAAAATAGAAAAAATAAATAAATGATAATGTTCATTCAAGGCATAGATGAATATTATTTTTTAAATTTGAGGCAAAATAAAGAAATCATAAATTTTTTAAGAACTAAAATTTATTTATTTTTTTTAGAAAATTAGTCGGGGTGGTTATCCACTCTATCTTTCATAGCTCCACCCTGCGTGTATGGAACCAACACATTAAAGAGAAATGCCATTCTGAACTACTCATTTAACAGGAAATTAGCCAAAAGGGACACGATATAACAATTTAAAAAATTCATAGGATAAATTTCTAAAATTAAAAGCTTAGAAGGCTAGTTGTCAAAAGGCGATAAATTTGGGACATCACAGTTAAATACCCAGAACCAAAAATATGCATATAAACAAAAATTGTAAACATTTTCCCACAATATTTTGCATTTCCCATTTCCTTACCATTACAATTACATCTTCAAACTAGACGATTTATGCAGAGTCTTAGGTGCTTAGGGAAAGACAAAGAAGTTAAATAATGGTGATCTAGCATCAACAATAATATTCTGTCGTTTGCCTCAAACGACCACATTAATCCTTCATTAAACCACAATTTCTAAAATCTATGACATTAATTAAAAGGAGCATGCAAGAATTCCAAAACAGAAGAAGGAAAAAAAAGAAGAAGAAGAAGAAGAAGAAGAAGGAAAAAAGTAATATGGCCACAAACAATTCTAATAAAATTAATCTCTTCAAATCCGGAGAGTCTTAGCAAAATTATTAACCAGCTCCTTATATAACGCTACCTAACTTTGACAAAATTCAGTTCCACTCCTTTAACCAGGGGAGGGAAATATTAATAAGGATTCTTCTACAGCACCAAGCGAGTTTTTACATAGAATTGCAGAGTCTAGAGTTGTGATAATTTTACCAAAACTACTAGAGCTACTGCTTGCTCAATTCCGTGCTTGGGGCAAATCACACTAAAGTTTTACGCGTTCGTGTAGGCTGTGCCGTGAAATGGCGTATACTCGATCAGTTCACTTGTTGCTGATGGCTGCCGTACATTGGATAGGCTCCATATGCTGCAGCATACATGCTCGGATCATGAGGTGGCGGTAGAGCGTATCCGTAGCCGTCATAAACATGTCCTCCGTAGTACGCCCCGCCCCATTGGTTGCCAAAATCTCCTCTGAACTGTTTAACACCAAAATGGAAATAAAAAAAAAATTTGAATCAGTGACAAGGCAGAAAGTGATGGTATGGTGATAATGTCGAATGGAATTAGTGATAAACAAGGGTGTATAAAAAATCTCTTGAGGACTACGAAATTTGTAGTTAAATTTCATTCTCAAACGTAGAGTGGCTGATTCGAAATTTCGAATTGGTAAGTTTAAGTAGTGAAGAAGGGAGGGAAGAGTGCCTGCTTATTTGCTGGATTGCGACCCCACGAAAGGCGCACTGTTTGCTTGCCAATTGCTGTTCCATTCAACTTTTGTAAAGCCTCCTCTGCATTATTTCTGTCACCAGAGTTCAAAAAGGATCAATCAATAAGTAATCCGAAGATGAATTCTTGATTATGTACGATTATTGCGTGCGTAAGTGCGCCAGCGCAGATTGCGGAAACAAAATTAGGAAGATTCACCTATTGGAAAATTGTACAAATCCACACCCTTTTCCAGCTGGGATTTTAACTGAGACAATCTCACCATACTGAGAGAAAGGCTGCCTCAGATCTTCGTCGGTAACACTAGAGTCGAGCCCACCAACAAATATCTACGACGAAAGAACACGACTCAGCCAAAGGAACTAAAAATTAAGCATGCATTTAGTGCTAAGATTTTGATGGTAGAATTTAGATTTTAATTGATTATGCGTTTATTGAAGCGTTTAAATTGCTAGAGTTAAAAAATGTAAGAACTTGAAATGTGTTCAGAAAAAAAAAAAATCAATATGGAGTTTATTTCGTTCGTTTCAAAATTCTATACAATTTAAGAAAAATCATCTCATTTGGATTTGTCTATACAAAGTTATGGACTTTTAAAGTTTAAGTTACAAAACTGTGTGAATAACGAAGCTTAAAAAAAAAAAAAAGGATTATAATTGTATGGTTTGGATTATTGATCCTAAGGCATGCTTAAATATATACAGATGAGGCCATTAGGAGCC
This sequence comes from Ficus religiosa, assembly GCA_024759925.1. NCBI lineage: Eukaryota > Viridiplantae > Streptophyta > Magnoliopsida > Rosales > Moraceae > Ficus > Ficus religiosa. The sequence goes on along the minus strand of JAFMPE010003332.1, from coordinate 22,237 downwards.
GAATAACTTACTGTTGTGTTTGTAGAGTCTCCATCAGATTGGGACCCTTGGGTCGACGAACCGTTGGATGAATATCCTCCTGAAAAAGGCGAACCAATAACGTAGAACAAGTAGAACATCAGAGCTGCAAGTCTTTAGAAGGACAACAAATGTTTTCCAGATGGAGAAAGCAAGTAAAAGAAACAAATACCATTGTGATATCCAGATGACTTCCTAGGAGTAGCAGCACCGATACGCATGGGCCTGCTCGAACAATAAACGCCATTCATTTCAGTCATGGCCTGTGACCTTTCATTATCATCTCCAAACCTCACAAAACCGTAACCCTTCGAACGGCCAGTATTGGCATCAAACACAACTTTTGCAGCTTTAACAGATGGATATTTAGCGGAAAAAGTCTCAAGCAATAAACTATCTGTAACATCTGCAGCTAAATCTCCTACAAATATAGAAAGGTCAGAAGCATTATTATCTGAGCGCTTTTCGCCGGTGCTAAACGATGCCCAGTTCAGCCGAAAGGGTTGGTCTGTGTTGGGCATGAACATGGCACCATAAGTCTGCAGAACTTTCTCAGCTGTTGCATGTGAAAAGAACTCAACAAATCCATAGCCCTCAGACAAACCCGTCTGCTTATTGCGAATAATCTTGATTGAACCAATCTGGCAAAGTAAAACAACTAGATTTGCTTGCATACACAATGAGAGACAATCATAAATTAACAAATGCAGACACATAAATACACGTTTCAAATTTTCCTCATGCCGCACAAGAATTCAGCTGTACCGCGATTTCATAACAAAGTCGAAGAAACAAAATAACTTTTTATAATTTGAGAACTACATCACTCTTGTACAGAAGCAACCGTTTTCGACGGGGTTAACGAAGGCTGTTCAAACAGGTACAGGTAGACTAAACAGCATTCCTGTAACAATTGGGGTTATGGATTTTCAGTTTATGGGGGTAGTATGGGATTTGTAGTGGGCAAGAAAATCACATGTTTGATCAAGTATGCTACCAATCAATTTTTACCTCTCATTCTAGCATGTGCTTTCGGAGGAGCACGCATGGAAGAAGGAAGTTTGAGTTTGATGTAAATGGCTAAAATATCTTCTGCTTTATATGATTATCAATCAAATAAAAAGTTATTCTATATAGCAATCCTTACATCTCCATATGATACTAAATATATTGGAGTAATCACATTAATAATTGCATTGATTTATCACTAAAAGTTAGCATGTTTCTATGATTGTAGATGTAATCCATTAGTAATTTTACAACTGACTCCAGATATTGGAATTCGAATCGCCCCACACTGAACAAAGAACCAAAAACCAAACCAAAGTGACCACCATGCAACCACTTAGCTTCAAATTCAGTAATCAGAAATTTGCGTCCAATGACAGAAACAAGACTTTAATAAGAAACCAAAACAGAGTAATTCAATTAAAATAGCATATTTAACTATTATTTCATTTAAAGTCTCCATATTTTAATTTATATATACCCAAATAAGGAAAGGTTCAGGTAAGGTTTAAACTCCCAGTCCAAAACAAAAATAAAAGACCGTACTGAAAAATACAACTCTTAGAAACTTGCTTTCTTTAACGTTAATAACAATATTTCCACGTTAATGTCAGAACCCCTATTTTAGGTTAAAACACGTTTCCTTTGCTGGTCAGCTACTTTCTTTAATTATTATTTTTTTCAGTAAGCATTTTCCTACATTATAGAAATTCAAACACTAGCCAAGCTACCAAACATCTCATTAAAATCCTAATCCATACCATTAATAAGCTATATGATATATATAAGCCTATTACTAACTGTAGCAACAATCACAAAACACGAAAAAAAAAAACGCAGAAATTTATAAAAATAAAGATTTAATTCAATGTTCCAGATATAACATAACTAAACAGCACGCAATAAATGCATATATATACATATAAATGCGTGTTGTGTGTCTATATATATAGATATAGAGACATATAAATACTACCTCGCCGGTGGAAGCGAAACAGGAGTGGAGGTAATTCTCGTCCATCCAGTGATGCAAATCGCCGACCCAGAGGGTCTTGTTGTCGGCGCCGCCAGATCCCGGCTGGTTCTGGTGGTGGTTGTGGTGGTTATGGTGCTGGTACTGGTGGTGGTAGGCAGCAGCAGCCGCCGCCGCCATGTAGTGCTGCGGCGGAGGGGGAGCGGCCGCGTAGTGCTGCGGCGGCGGCGGCATCATCTGGTGCTGCATTACCATCGCCGCCGCCGGGTACTGCATCGCCATCCACTGCTGAGGCACCGCCGCCGCCGTCGTCGTCGCCGTGGCCCCCGGCTGCCATTGATTCTGCTCTTGCTGCGACGAGTCAGAGCCGTTGGATTGCATCTTCCCCAGTACTACTATTCTCTTATCTCTCTCTCCAATCTATATATAGAAAAACTATATGTGTATATATATAGGTAATGAATCTGAGCTCGAGAAAGTGTTCTTTTTTTTTTTCTCTCGCAGTTTCTTCTGGTTCCGGGTGTTTCTAGAGAGAGAAAGTGTATGAGAGAGAGAGAGAGAGGCGGGTCTGGAGCGTAGAGAAGGAGAAGGAAACACGGTTAGGGTGTATTGAGGGGTTTTTATTTTCGAGAGGATGACGGATTCATGGGTTGGCTTCGTAAAACGCGGTTACACTCCGCGTCGTTTGATTTGGCGGTAGAGTTTAATCTCGGCCGTTGATTCCCGCCAAGGGTCAGGATTATACTCACACATAAATATAAATATGTGTGTGTGTGTGTGTATGCAGTGAGAGAGTTTAGTTATTGGTACTTTGGGTTTGGGGGTGGGGTTTTCATCTCTTTCCCTATCTATTCTGAGATCCGCCGCCATCTGCCTCTTTGGGGTTTTTGGGTTTTTAGGGGTTTCTTTTTTTATTATTATTTTTAAATTTTTTTCAAATTAATCAGATAACTATCAAATTTATCGGTCTTTTTCTTTTTTTCTTTTTTTTGGACTTTACCTCAACATGTTGGATTCCACCACTTGACGTCATCAAATCTTGTGTCAAATCTAGTGAAGTGAAGTGAAATTTTTTTTTATTATATTTTTTTACGGTGGTAAATGTGGATTCCTAGGACTGGCAAATGAGAAAAACAGTGGAGGGAAACGTGTAAAATCAGGGGAATCCGAATCAAAAAGAGGGTGATGTGTGATTGAGAGAGTACTGATTTTTTTTTATTTATTTAAATTTTTGGATTCTCTCATTTCTCGGGTTAGTTAAAAGCAAAAAATAGTTTTTTTTTTTTTTTTTTTTTCTTTTGCAGTTCGTACTGATCTTTGTCCTCTTCACTTCAGTGAGATGCAGTAAGTAAGTGTGAAGTGACCCAAATCATTGCTACCTCGTTTACACTAGTTAGATGTCTTTCAAAGATTTGCTTGAAGTTTTCATTTTTATTTGTTTTCTAGGAGTTTATTTATTTTAATTTTGTATATCCTCTGATTTAAGATTATTATAAATTAAAAAAAAAAAAAAAACAAACTCAATAGCTGCGTTGTGTCACATTTATAACTTTAGGTTTTGAATTTATGCTACTTTTTACCAAAAAAAAAAAAAAAGGGGGGCCTAAATGCAATGAGAAAAATATATTATTAAAGATTTAAATTTTGAAGGATATTTATATTATTTTAGTCAAGATCAATCTTTTTGGGATTTAATATAAGCTGATAAATATAAAGGTATAAATATAAGTCTGTTTACCAGAAAACAATATCATAAAGTCTGCAACGTAATAAAGGTTAATTTTTTGATAACATCTTAATGTAAGCTATTAAAATGAAGATAAAAAACCATTTTCTAAAAATAAAATAGAAGAAAAAACTTTTTTCAGTTGAGGATGTACATTAAGTTAGAATTCTGCAATATTCTCTCATTTCCTCCCTCTCTCCCTTGTGTTAGGGTTTTTTTTTTTTTTGGTGCCCCTCTCTTAGGAATGGAGTTTGGCGACACGCTCTGCCATCACTTGGTTTCCCAACCTAGAGATAGAACTCTAAGTTCCACTGTGAAGGATCTAGAGGTAGATGTGACCTTGTGGTTGGGTTTTGCCAAGGTGGAAAAGTGGGATTGACAAATTTCATTCGTTTTTTTTCTGGCACATTGTTTTTTCATTGGCTTTGCGACTCTTAGGGCCGGGTTCGACTCCATTGTTAAGGCAGAGTTAGGAACATGTGACGTTTGTGAGTAGGTGCTTAGCGTTAGTGGTAGTTTTGTTGTGGTTTTCGCCAAAGTAAGATGCATGGGGCCTCCGAAAAGGTTGGACTTGGGGGGTTTTGGTCCTTGTAGTACTATGGCGTCTTTTTTTAGAGGCTTAGGTTGTTTTGGTCCCTATAGTGTGGTGTCACTTTTCGAGGGAGATGGACTCAAGTGCCAGCATGTTGGTGCTCTGTTTGCTGTGATTTCGACTCATCGCAACTATGCATTTCCCGCCATCTTTAACAGCATAGGTCAGCTTATCTTAAGTGGTTCTTCTCATGTTGTTAAGGTTTCATTTCCATTTTGTTGTAGATGATTGTGTTGAATAATGACCATGTTGTTTATCTCTTGTACTTTATGTATCATATGGATTTTTTTTTTTTTTTTTTTTTTAAGTTGGAGGTGGTCTCTCCACTTTTCTAGTTTGCCCGTGGTCCGCTAGATTGTGTCTTGGTAATGTTTTGTTCCCCTAGACTTATTTTTATGCAGAGTTGGTGGTAACCTCAGTGATACAGGTTACTGATTTTCAATCGATAGAAAGATTCTATTGCAGAGGTCTTTTCAAAAAAAACTTTAAATGTAAATATTGGTGTGTCGAGCAACTTTCCCATTATCGGGTATCAATTTATTTTCTTATCCTTGAGTTTCATCAAATTTTACAGATAAATCCGATTTAAATTGAGGATTTTATCTCTTGTGCTACGAAGTTATTCGTATTGGTCTTTATAAATGTTGTTTCTTTAAATAAAATCCACCTTAAAAAAAAGATCTCAGAATATTCAATATGCATCTTGAAATCCTTACTTTAATGGAAAACACTTAGGGGGTGTTTGGTACTATAATTCAAACCATACAATCACAATCTAATTTTTTTCCTTTTCTCTTGATTTCACTATTCACATAGTTTTGTAATTTGAACTTTAAAAGTTCATAACTTTGCATAGACAAGTTCAAATGAGATGATTTTTTTTTTTAAATTGCATTGAATTTGAGACGAACGAAACAAGCTCCAATTGATTTTTTTTTTTTCGGAACACATTTCAAGTTTTTATACTTCTTAACTCAAACAATTCAAACTCCTTGATAAATGCACAATAATCCAAACTCAAATTTTACAATCTAAACCTTAATATCAAATGCATGCTTATTTGCTGCCATATCTATGTATATACATTACAACTTTTATATTATGGAAAATTTTTTTGCGGTATCTGTATATGCATATGGATAAATTCCTTTTTCATAATTGTTATTGGCCTCAATATATTAAATCATATTGCAACAAGGTAGTTTGCTCGGATAAAACCGAAAAAAAGAATTAAAAGGGAAAATATTGGACTTCGCGTAAAAAAACAGAGCTTTAAACGTGAAAAATACTGGTTAAAGGACTTCGCGTCCAAGAAACTATAATTATATAGTAAATCAAACAAAAATAGTTGGTCTAACAAAATTAACAATTCAAGGATTAATAGAGCTAAAAAAATAATAAAAAATTTAAAAGGTTGACAAAGACTTTTAATGTACAAAAAGTATTATGGAAAATTAGTATTTTATATTAAGTTATTATTTTATATGTAAAATTTTCATTCATTTATAATAATTATAATTTAAGATATGTATTGATTTTAATAGATTTGTTAGTAAGAGACAACTTATCCGATTTTATAATTATAAACTTGTATTTGTATTTATATGATAGCACATTTATAATATTTTCCACTAATAAGTTCTTTCTTTTTTAATTCATGGATATAAGCACATTCACGCTGTGTTCTTCTTCTATCTTATTCATATTCCTTTCTTATTTAATTTCGTTAAAAATGTTATTTACTACAAATTTCTTGAAGTGTGTGAATGAGACATCTTCATGTAAAAGGACCAAGGAGAGGATCATTTATGTGGGCTTGAGTTTGTTGATGGAGAAAAGTGGAATGGTGGGCCGGAGGGAATGAGAGGAGAGTGGGTAGAGTTTGTAGGCATGAAAAGCATAGATGAAGGAGATTTGGGCGTCTAACTTTTTTGCTGAATGATCTGGTTGCTGACATGCTTTGTATTGGTTTCTGGAGGTTCACAACAAAGGATCTGTTTATCAAACCGTGAATGAATATAACCAAAAAGTATAATGAGATTAAAATAAGGAAAATTACATTGGGTGATCTTTTTTAGTCACCCAATCTGATAGATGACTGGACTTTTTTTAGTTAGCAAAATGGTCGATTATCATTTTTTTAAGATTCGATCAATAAGTGATTGATTAATAATCAATCAGTGATTAATTATAAAATTTACGGATTTTTGTTATGGTCAATCATTGACCATAAAATTGATTGATCATTTAAAAAAAAAAAAAAGAAGGTATTCTAACTAATTTTTAAAAACTTCGGCTTTTACTTAAAAACTTCTTTAAAAAAAAAAAAAAAAAAAAGACAATTGAGCTATAAATCCCTTAAAATAAAGATATCAAAAATGAATCATTGATTTTTTTTTTTTTTTTAATTTTACTTGTCTACTAAAGAATACAATGAAATGAGAAATGATTTAATTTACTTTTTATTGTTTATTATCCCCAAATGCGCTGATGTGGCCTTTTTTTTTTTTTTTCCACTTTTGTCTGGGATCAATGTATAAGTAATTTAAGTACATCTCCAACTCTGAATGTGAGTCTTGAATTACATTTAGAATTCTTAAAATCTTTTCTCTTCTTATTTTTTAAGCTTTGCAAGGAACTTTTACTGATCAGTTGAAAACGATTGTAAAGGTCAAATATTGGATTTACGTACATATAAATTTATTTTTATGTTCATATAATTTCATATAACTCACAACTTCAAGTCTCCATTTGTCAAGTCTAAAAATAATCAGAAAACTTACTACAAACTAAAAATGACCAATGCTTTAAACAAAAACTAAAAAACAATAAATAAATAAAAAAATGGAAGTATTTTTTTTGACAATTACTACAAATAATATGTATTCAGGTATGTATATATATGTGCGTGTGCAAAAGAAAATAATACAATGTTTATTACGACATAAACATGGTTACAAAAATAAAGTGTTATTTGATACATATTTAAAATAGAATTGTGAATTTAAATAGATATTTGGCAGAGAAAATATGGGTATGATCCATATTTTGAAAAAGATTTATATAAAAATTAAATTGGTATTATATTATATAGGTTTGGATAGGGTATCTAAACGCCCTTAAGATGAATATAGGAACTACAACTCCAAAAAACGACAGAAAAATGATGGACAACATGAAAAGGGGGTCACCTTAAGACGACAATAATCGATGGAAACGACATTTTTTAAAAAACGACAAAATATTGAGAAGAGAGTACGATATACTAAAATATGACCTAAACAGCCCGTTTTGATAACAATACTACTCTATTGCACAACTAAAAGTGAGAGTAAGTTTCTTTGAATTTTTTGGATTTTAACAGAAATTCGTCCTGATTTTTAAATTTGCTTAAAAAGGATTTCATTTATTTTTTTTTTGGGAGTTTTGTTGAGGTATTTCCTAGGGTTTTCTTTTTCTTTTTTTTATTTTTAAGTTTCACAAAGAAGTTTCGGTCTTATATTATTTTATTTATGTTTTACTTTTTTGTGTTTTTTCTTCTTCCTCTTCTTCTTCTTCTTTTTTTTTTTTTTTTTAATTCATATATTAATATACTGTTTTGACACATGAACATAAATGCGACAATGACTTTTAAAATGATAAACGACGCTGACGGAGAAAGCGACAACAATGCGGCAAGAACTTTTGAAAACCATTGAAATGATGATTAAAGGCGTTAACAGGAAAAAAAGAAAAAAAAAAAAAAACGACAATAAATGTAAACAACATGAACATATATAATAGAATGCAGCAATATACAAAAACGACATCAAATGTTAATAAGAATGTCAAAAACCTTAAAAACGGCATGAACCACAAATTTAAAATGGTGGTTAACCACATCAACGTGAAAAGATACCAGCATAACTTCAAGACAACAAGAAGTGGAAAAACTGCAACACACCCCTCCCTTGACAATAACTGATAATACCAGATCTTCTTGACTATCGTGATCCACACAAAAGGTAAAATAAATGATCCTACTTCTCTTGAAATCAAAAATGGTGGTGGTGGGTTATGAGTCGGCCGCCATTGATCAATAATGGATATATATTCTTAGCTTCTCTTGTTTTTGATTTTGATTTTTTATTTTTAATTCAAGTTGTATTAAGATTTCCTTTTCTGTTGTCAAGATAAACGAAGACTTTAACCATCAAATTTTCATTTAGGAAAAACATGCATCTATTTTCATAATTTTTTGTTTTAAATTATCATAAAAAGAATAACTGTCATCGGAATAATTAAGGACATCTCAATCAGGTTGACACGTTTTAATGACGCATCATTTATCAAGCTTTTTAATTCTACCTTATTAAAATGAGAAATTAAAAAGAGGAAGTTTTTACAAATGCAAACCAAAATAAAGAGATGCACATAGATGTCAGGAAAATTAAAAAAAAAAATTGAAACTAGTGATGAAGTTTGGGATTATCAATAAATGAGATTAATTTATGCAGATTTAAATATAATCAAGTCATTAATTTGTTAATAGTAAAAAATCTCAATAAGATTATTTTTGGTGTAGTTATTAATGTCAATACTATATTTAGTACAAAAATAGTGTAAAAATAACGTATTTGATGATGCTTTAAGTGTTTAAGGCAGGGGACTACATGCAATTTACAAAGATATATATGCTAAAAAAGAAAAAAAAATTTTTTTGAGAGAGGAATTAAGGTGACTATATTTGGATTTATATATAACTAAGTGGGCTAAAAAGGAAAAAATAAAAATTTAAGGGGGCTCAAATCTCCCTGAGCCCCTTCAGTTCATAACTCAACCTTAAAAACTATTACAATTATTAATGAAATCCAAACTAAATTATTTGGTTGACCATAACACACGACAAGTAGGGACCAACAAGTGAGATTTTTCTTTTCTTCTTCTTCTTCTTTTTAAGCAGGGAAACATTGTCGACCAAAAGATAACAACGTATAAGAAACAGAGCCCCAAAATGGGAGCAAATGAACAAAAGACAAGAGAATTGGAGATTACACATAAGCATTCCAATATGTAACACAATAGTGATAGTCTACGGTAAAGTTCATTAATTAGAAGCCGATTGAGTCCAAAGAAGCATCATATTCTCTGCAGAAATTTTCAGGAATGTCACAAAAGGATCCCACTTTTAAATTTCTAGTACGGATTTTAAAGCTTAAAGTTAACGCTATGCAAATAGACTTGATCAATGTAATAAATGTTATTTTGGTTTGTAGATCGCGTTAAACTTTCAATTTGAATCAAGCCCCTTGTCCAAACTTGCATTTGGCCAAAAGAGGGGAGCGGGGGGGTTTATATTCCGATTGAAAAATCCATTTTAGACCCTCAAATCTAGGATTTGTCCCCTTCAATTTGGTGATTTGAACTCATACACTACAAGGAAAAAAATTCCTAATTTTCAACTAAAACAAAAAAGTTTTATTTTGTATGAATTCGAACCTGCAAACCAAATGAGTCATTAGAATCGAATTCATCATTCAAGACATGGTTTCATGCATAATTTAACGGTTATTTCACACCTAACTCCACCACAAGGTTTAGAGTTCGAATCCCCAACTTTAAATTAAAAAAAAAAAAAAATCAGGAATCAACACAAACAGAGTGTAAGGAATCACCTTTTTTTTTTTTTTTTTGGTACCCAATCTCTCTATTATGTAGAACGCACTAAATTTTTACTACTTTGTAAAAAGATAAATATATAATTATTAATTAGTTGAGAAAATAAATCATTAATTTTTTTATAAAGTAAACACACCCCTTAATATGATTTTTGAATTTTGGATGTACGCTTTAAGGTTCGTTATCAGATTAATGGTCATTAAAAGGACATGATGCAAATGGTTTATGCAGTTCGCACTTACCTTTGTCGACTTCTTAAATACTAATGTGATGCAGATAATACAGTATAACCTCATTAGAGCTTGTGCTAGCTTCACATAAAAATAATTAATTATCGTCAAATCAAAGGTAAAGCTCAAAGAATACACACACACACACACACACACACATATTGATTGAAAAAAGAAAAAAGAAAATCAAATCACCAGAGGTACTAATCACTAGTGGGTCTATGGTATCAAATCTACGCGTATTAGAGTATGCATATATCGACCTAAATGTTCCTCTGCTGGATAATATAAACTGAGGGGGTGTTTGGTAGATGAGTTTAGTTTAAGATTTTTAAGTTTCAAAAGTAATTTTTGTTGACTTTTCAGAAAATACAAAAAACTTTTTCAGAAAAAGACAAAAACCATGATGAAAAAATATAATTTAGTTTAAAATGAGTTGGATTGCCAAACAAACCCTAATATTTTGATACGACAACCCACGAGCCGTACATGGACAAAAGCGATCTTCTAATATATCTCTCTCAGATTTGGATGGTGCGGCTCATGTATGACCAAGGTCTTTTGCTTTTTTAAAAAAAGAAAATTGTGTAAAGATGGAATATATACACCTACATAAAAACATATATATGTATATTGTTTTCTTTTGTTGTTTTCCTAGTAATATCAAGTGTCGCTTTACTTTGTTGTTTTCATTTTCAGCACTCTAGGATTTTTTTATTTTTTATTTTTTTCAATGGGACTAGAAGATTTTTAATGATATATATATACACACATATGAGTTACTCTTAAAGAAAGAGTTTAGATTCAATCTTTTAAGACTGTCCCTCCAACAAGTGGGCATTATAGCTAGTTGTTTTTTTCTTTTTAGATTTGGATCATTGATGTATTATTTTTCTTTTCTTTAATAAAATTTCTTTAACATAAAAAAGCAATGAATACGATAGAAGAATGCCGATCTAGTCAAAATACGTTGATATCTATTGATTTTTACGATTCTCATTTATCCAAAAAGAAAAAGTATGGTTTAATGATTTTACCAACGGTTAAATAGTTGCTCAAAAAACGATAGAAATGTTCACCTATCGTTCTTGGAATATTGACTCGGTTGATATTGATATATAAATTGCAAAAATAAACATGAGCAATGATTCAGACAAGAAGATCAAAACTTATTTACTCTTCGAGCTAAATGAAAAGGATTTTAAGATACGGACGTAGTTGGTTAATTATAGACAGACACACTTTCTTTCATCTTTTGCTTTTTTATTTATTAGCCAAAAAAAAAAAAAAATCACTTTATTAGTTCTGTAGTAGCATACCGCCCATGTTCTAGAATTTTAAGTGTTCATTACATTAACTTAAATATCTTTTTTTTTAATTATTAAATAAAGTAGTACTGATCTAAGCACCACTCATTAATATACTTATTGTTCTTATTAATTAAATGGTTCCAATGACTTCATTGCCAACATCATCTGTTAATTAAAGAGACTTAAGAATCCGACGATTAGTTTAAATAAATTATTAACTTTATACCATTTTAGCCAAAATAAATAAATAAATGAATAAATAACTTTACACCAACTTTTATGATCCCTAATACGACACTCCAACCTCAATATCCAAACCTCTCGTGGGATTTTAACAACAATTTGTTACATATTATTTATTTCATTCTTTTTGTGGGAACATATGCAAGCACTTTGAGGGATATGCATATATAGTAGTGTCAACATCTAACGATTCCTTTTCATGTGCATTCATGAATACATATGCACACACATATATACGTATTTATCTATATTTATAATATACATATATTTAGATATAGATAATCCTAGTTTGTCTGAAATCTATATACTGAAACGGCGAGGAATATACATATGGTAGTGACTTTAATTTTTGCGTATCCGCCTTTGCGGATTTTCTTTTCAAGATTCACTGTCGGAGTCAAGGTTAGTGGAAGTCAAGCTTTCACGGTCATGATGCCCGTTTATGCCCATTTTATGATATACAAACATACACCCATATATATATATATATATCTATGTGTATGTGTATATATATAGATACATAGATATATGATATATATTCTCTTCCGAACTCAGATTAAGGATATAGATATGATTAGAAATGATCTTAAATATTGTTTAGTACATACACATACTAAATAATATCTTACCTAATTAATTTTACTTTAATTTACGGAGATTACAATCGCTTTCGTGGGGAACAGAATTATGATACTTTTGAGCATTTCATTGATTAATAACCAAGGGAAGAAAGAAAAAAGAAAAAAGAAAAAAGAAAGAGCAAAGTACTAAAATCCAACTTTATTAATAAATTGAAAATACATGACACGGCTGTTTCTTGATCTAAATTGCCATTACATAAAGGATATAACATAAATATTTGACATTGAAATAATAAAACAGAAATCACACCATTAAAAGTTGTTGTTCCAAACTATATACTGCATGCGCATAACCTTAGCGTTACGTCGACTAAACTATTCACATGCATTAATATAGTTGCCATTATTTTGTTTAATTTATAATTAAGCGATAATATATATATTTTTTTTCATAGCTTAAATTGCATGCCATCTGTAACATAATGGAACTTTTTACTGGTTTGGGTCTACGCGTGATGGTCCACGAGAATGACCAGCACCGGGACTGTGACCGGGAGCAGTGGGACGCACATCATCGATGGTGCCCATCACACTCTGATCATCGGTTTGATTGTCGCCTAAACCTCGACGATCAATGTCATAGCCGCCACCAAAGAATCCAGCGGCTTCTTTCCCGCCGTACTTTTCAGAAACGACGGCGCCATAGCTTTTGATCTCTCCGAAATCAACATTGTTTTTGACCTTCAACAAGGTCCTTCCAGCTTCTGAACAAATCATGACACATGAAAAAACGATCAATACAACAAGGAAAACATTTCTAGTTACCTTGATTGGAGCCATGAGAGATTTGGCCTCAAACTAAGTTGAAAGAAGATTAATATATATAATGAAGCTCAGAGAGAGAGAGAGAGAGAGAGAGAGAGAGAGATATTGGAGAGAGAGCTATTGAGTGATGAGGTGCGTCTAAGTGAACGAAATGAGAGCTATTTATAGAATTTTGGGATAGCTAGGGAGTTGGCGTATTTAAGCAAAAAACCATTACTATGATTTTTTTTCCCCTGAAAATTGAAACCACTAAATAATTACACTTTCATGCTTCAAAGGTTAATATGTTAAGTAGAATGACTCAATACCCTTATATCTATTATTGTCGTTGTGTTTTTATAACCTAAGATTTCGGTTTCTTTTTACCCTTAACATACCCCGCATGATGATGTTATTTTTGGAATTATCAATCTTTTATTTAGATAGGTCAGCTGAATTTGTTAAACTCTAATGTCATGCAGAATTATTTGAGACTGCAAATGAACTGAGTTTCATATTAAAAAGTCAATCTGTTAAGTGAAGTGGTAAGATATTTTTGTGTATATATATATTGTTGTGTTTTTATGTTCTGTGTTTCTTCTTACCTTTAACGATTCTATTTTAATTACTTTATTTTATTATCAAAACGAATGAAAATGTGTGGGCAGGTTATAATGTAATTTTGGAGTGGTGGTATTTCAAACGTTGGTATGATGATGTCTCCAAAGATTCTCTTTCGGAAATAGGAGTGTTTTCGTTTCTTCCTTTATGTGGGCTTGAGGATTCATTTTCCTATATATCTATATTTGCATGGGACATGCAACATCCGCTGAGGATCCTAGTCACTATTGGCAAACATATTCTGCGTGCCCAAAAAGAAGGGTAACATGATTTTACAAGGAACAAAACTGTGTGAGACACATTCAACCCCACTATGTATACTTAGCTAGGGCTTGATGAGACGTTTCTGGTACAATCCAACATTTGACTTATCAATACATGTGTTTCGCCATTGAAATTCTAATTTCACTACTAAATATATAGGTGTACATATATATTTAACTCATCATATCATATTAAATGGCACCAGAATCACTAATAAAACATAAGTCCCATAAAATAGAACCCATAGATAAAACTCATAATTTATTATTATAGTGATGATATTTAGTACCAGTGATACCTTGTGAAAGTGATCGGAATTTTTTTAAAGCTAGTATTTTTGGTTTACTTTTGTATCATACTCTTTTTTTTCTTTTTCACGGTTTATTATTATTATTAATATTGTTTGACCTTTTTTTTTTTCCCCCCTGTTTGATTATGCATTTCCTTGTTGGGTGGCTACCCTTTTGCGCCCCGCGGCAATTTGCCCAAGTTGAAAGGTAGTCCTTATAGCTAGACACAAAAAAAAGGGAAAAAGTACCCAAATTTGTTTGTTACATGTTGTATCAATTAGTTGTTAGGTTTCAATTTAACTTCTTTGATATTATTTAATTTATAAAGCTGTTAAAAAGGGGCCAACTTCCAAGTTTGCAGCTTCCTTTTATGATTTTTTTTGCAATCAAATTATATATATATATATGTATGTATATGTGTTTGTGTGTGTATGTGTGTGAGTATGCAAATTGGAAGTTGCTAACCAATTAAATAGCAGTTTTCTTTAATTAAATTTGCTACAAATAACTTTTTTCAACAAGATTAATCAAGAAAGCATATAATTTGCACAGAACTACAAGCCCAGCCTAGCTAGCCATGTTGCCATATATACCTCGTGTCTCTTTAATATTGCTAATTAATTATGATGCTTGTGCACGCGTCTAAGTTGCAAACCATCATTACTATTGCTAATACTAATTAATATAAGAATAATTAATTGAATATAATATTAAGTTAAAAATTCAAGTCATTGGAACACGACTGCCGCAAAAGCAAATTGCGTTCCATGATTGAAAAGAAACAAAAAATGTTCCCACGAATGTTTTAAACTAAGAATTATATCACACTCTGATGTGCCGGTTTAGTTCTTTAAAATAATGACAAGATCAAAATAAAATAAAATAAAAAATAGAACAATCAGTTGATCATCATTATAAGAATCAAGGTGGAGATCTCAAGTGGGAGCAAACTTTTTTGACTGAAAAATTAAATAATCTAGCACTTAAGTTGTCCTCGACCCCATTCCTAGCTCTTTCTTCCCAATATGATCTGATCGTGACTAAAGTCAGTACGAAGTTTTTTTTAATTCGAAAAAATATAAGTATTTTTTTTTATTTTAAATTTTATAGTTAATAAGAGGTTGAGATTCGAACTATCACTTAATTATATACCTATTCAAAATAGCAAGCAAACGATCAAACTGAAAACTGGTTTTGTTTATAATTCTTGAAACCCTTTTTCCTTTTGAACACAAAGTTTAGGTACTTTTTCTATTATGAATCAATGATCATGTCTCTTCATAAATTAATAAGTTATATCAGTTTATCCCAAGATCATGAAATCACAATATCCATTTCTTTTTGAGCATGTGCATAATTGTCGATTTTCGTTCTTACTGGTTTGACGTTTATGGGGAAGAGGGCTTGGTGTTGCTTTGATGCTTGTTAAAGTTTTGTTTTCTTGGTCTGACGGGTATATTACTTATTTACCTTCTCAATCTAATATGTCCAAAAAAAGTCTTGCAAATAAATTGATTAATTAGTGTTTGAATATTATTCCTAACAAAAGGCAGCGTGATTAGATGAAGAGCATTGTAATATATATATATATATA
>JAFMPE010003331.1:19448-32526 GCA_024759925.1 Ficus religiosa | reverse complement strand
AGTTAGTTGTAAGCGTAAACTTGGAAATTTTGAATTTGACTGATTAGTCTTGATCAATAAAATTGAATGGACTGAGCAATAAAATTTTGAAATTGCTAGAGGAAATTGGCGCCTGACTAAAACTGAGGGCATTACCCATTTGAATTTTTAGCCTTCTAAATAGGCAGCTAGTTAGTGCACATTTAGCAACCGAAGATAATTCCATTTTTAGGCCAAAAAAAATTAAATTTTTTTTTTTTTTTTTTCTAAAATACTTAATAACGTCCATTTGATGAACACAGAAACAGAAAGGAATAGCGTCAAAATAGCAGTCAGCACTAACAGGGCTATCAACGTGGCCGCCAATTTCTCCATTACAGAATTAAGTGTTCAATTCATACTTGGTTTACAACTAAACGCATAAAAAACTGGGTAAATATGGTTGAACTTGGACCATTAAATAATCAAAATTTCCATTTGTCGAACGCTAAATTAAATACCTAGTTTTTTAAAAAAGAAAAAAAAAATCTAATTAAATAACAACTTTGCATGCCATTGATCGGAAATGTATTCAAAAAAAAAAAAAAAAGAAGAAGAAGAAGAAGAAGAAGAAGAAGAGAAGAAAAGGGCATCAGTGGGGTATAATAGATAGGGTTTTGACCTAATTTTACACAAAAGTTCGACCAAATTTTTGCTGAGTTACCACACACTTAATACCGCATAGTCTATTGACAGGGCAAGAGTCTTTAAAGAGCGGCTACATGGTAACAAATCCTGCATTTTTTTTTTTGGTAAAAATATATATGTATTTTTGGTAGTAGTAGAGAATCACTAGATTACAAATGAAAAAAGGAAGAAGAGTAATGTCCTGTATGTATGTACATTCCATTCCTTAGACAAAAGGAAAACGTAACTGGCCGGCCGGTGATCAGGGACAAGCTGTAGGCACCACATACTCAGTTTGACATTGTTTGGTGTTAAAAAAAATTATGAATTTGGCCTTTGCACGTTTTCCATTTTTCAGTTTTCGTTTAAAACGACACGCCTTTATTCCTTTACATCACAAACGACATGCTTTTTAAAGTACGAAATAGCTAGTGTCCTTTAGATCCATGAAATTACGTGGCGTTTATACTGAAGCTGCATGCCGTTCTTTAGCAGTCAAACGACATTCGCCCAGACAGCAAGGGCCAAGTGACAGCTATATGCCAGTGTGTTAACGTAGCATTATGCATGTGCTTGTTTAACGACATGTCGTTTCTTGACCTTTTTTTTTTTTTTTTTTTTTGTCTTCCCCTATTTTTAATGTAGACGACAATAATGAACAACCGATTATCCAAAAAAAAAAGAAGAAGAAGAAGAGATAACCACTAGAATATTATAAAGAATAAATAACAAGAAATGGTGGATCATAAAAATAATACATGCATTTAATATAGCAATCAAGTTATGATGAACGGTTAATAATAATGACCAACGATTAGTAAAATAGTTTTAAGATTAAAAAAAAAAATTCAATTGATTAGCGCTATGGTTAGCGCCACAACAACACAAGCCGTAAAATAAAACGGCATTAGCCATTAGTTTCCTTTCTAGTTGATGTTCAGTTCTGCAATCAGAGAGGACTTGCTAGAAAAAATTATCACTTGAACATGTCGTTCCCTCCGACTCTTCAGTTCCTTGGTCTCTGTTCTCTAGCAGTATTACCACTTTTGCCACTTGCAATGAAGAGATATACGTCCTAATGAACAACTACTCCGTGTCGAACACTACATACGACTAATGATCAAGGAATTGTCAAAACCCATCTCAATATACATTTCTCAGAGTGTCAAACATTAATTCCAAAGCTAGTTTTCTGTCACAGGTTGTATTGACATTAGAACAAGAACAAGAGAAATGCTAAGCGGAATAACCACACAGAAGTATACACCATACATCTTCAGAATCAATTTGATTCAATTGTGGTTTTTTAATCTAGCATCTACATCATGAAATATGTTTGACCTTTCTACTATACAAATGGGAAAACGGTTGATATTAAATTAAAGCAAAATTTGAATTTTCTTACTTAGAAGTCCTTGGCCTTCTGTCTCAATTCATTGAGCTCCCTCTCTATCTCGGAATCCTGAAAGGGATATGGTGTGTTTGAGCTGGAAGTGACGGTTCTTCCTGGGGGAAGTTCTCCTTTCTGATTGGTGAGAAAGATGTGAAAAAAACAAACAAAATTGAGCAAAGCCTTTTAATGGTGGTTAATGTGATGGAGAATAAAAACAGAGCAAAACGAAACAAGAATCCGGTCTCATTGTTTCAAGAGTATAGTTCCCTGCAAAAGCGCAGTAGGTAAACATACCTTTGAGCCCCCAGAAAGTTCTTTCTTCAAGTTTGCCAAATCATCATCTACTGACGAGCCCTCTAGCAATGCAAACTGCAATAAGATCATTTTTAAGTACAAAATTTGGATGGATAATTCCTACCCAGTTTTAAATACCAAATTGACCTTATAGCTGATAGATTTTCAATACAAAAGATCAAGCACATGCAGAAGATTTACACCAGGTGGAGGCATCAAAATCAGGTCCCTTACCTTCCCTTCCAGATCATCAGCAGTTAACTGGCCAAGAGCTTCTGCTTGGGATTCCATCGCCATCACTGTTAAGATTGGGAAAAAAAAAAAAGTCAAATGAAAATTTTGTTTTGTTTTTTTTTTTTTCAAAGAGAAATTAAAGAAAATTAAAACGAGACTGTAACAAATCAATCAACAGGATATCAGAAGAATCAGACATAATAATGATGGGTGCAACAATACTGAAATTGTCATCAGATGCTTGCCAACCATGCATGGACTGCCAGCGCTCACCAAGGAAAAATGCAGAATATATGTGTCTTTTCTGAAACATCTTAAATTTATATATATATATATGTATATATATATATATATTTTTTTTTTTTCCTTTTTCGTTCAAGTAAAATCGATTTATAGAAAATTACTAAATTCATTGAGCCCTGGTTTTGCCTCTTTGTTTGCTTCTAAAATATGCTCTTTTGGGTCGTCATGAAATGCCATTGCTGTCTCATTAGTTATCCATGCACTGTGAGCGAGCCACAGAATTCTAATGAAAATTCGTTAGAGAAATCCAGGTGAATCGTGAGTTCGACAGTGCACCAAATTGGTCCATCTAATTACAATTAAAAATAACTGGCATATATCTAGAACACCCACACAGCATATATCTTAAAATGTACGTTCAACCAGTGACTTCATATGCCTCCTAAGTCTTTACCTTTCTCTTCCATCTTTTCAAAAGCAGAAAGAGCACTACTTGTATTGACATTCCCCAATAACTCACTCACTTTGGTTGCAGTCCTGAAGTAACGTGAAAGCAACAAATACCAGAATATCAAAGGAGATAATAAGCTAACAGAAAATAGAACATGCAAATGGATATTGGGACAAACTTTGCAGACTGTGCACGAGCTTTCAACGTATCTTTCTTTGACCTTGCTTCCTGTATCTTGCTCTCCAAAAGCTACCAAAAGGGAATTTGTTTAATGCAAACAAATAATTAGTAACTACATAAATTCACTCACAAACAAAACTGAATATAAAGTCCACGATACTTGCATGTTGCAAAGTTTTTCAAGTACTGTTTTTCAGACCCAGAACTCAGAAAAAGGTGTAAAGGGGTTTAGTTTTTAAAAAAAAAAAAAAAAAAATCAACGGGAAACAATTCCATATTGGAGTGAAACTGTTATACAAAAAGAAGAAGAGAAAGACAAAAGGAAGAACACTCACGTACAAAATGGACCATCTTTCATTAAATGTGGGAACCATATTCATATAGCATAACCATTAACCTGTTTCCAACTTGCATCTCTTGCAAGCCATTGCATGAAAAGTTTTCATAGCTATTGAAACTTTATAAATGGGGACGAAAATTAGGAAAGATGCATCGCATAAAAAGGGATGGGAATTAGCTTACCCGTGTGTTAGACACAAGATTTTCAACAACCGTTTTCTGTTGATCAAGTTGAGCTTTCAAAGAATTGGCATTATCCTGACAAAAGGAACAGGAAACATGCAAGTGCGTTATAAATAAACATAGTCAAGTCACTAGCATTGTATCCACTATATCAATAATACTGAACTCACCGCAAAGGATTTACGCCGTTTTAGAGCTTCCCGTGCAAGACCTTCATCTCCTTTCTCCAAGGCAAATTGAGCTTTGCGGTACCTAAATAACACAAGATACCACAGTTTTAAATAGTATTCACAACTAATAGGAAGAACGATCCATTCCCTTTTGCATTACCAATCCTCCGAAGCTTGTTGAGCAGCTTTGTACTTGTTCTCCAAACGCTTTTGAGATGCCAATACCTGAATATGATTAGGAAGAGAGGGGGGGAAAAAAGGTTATTAAATCTACAAATGAAGCCAACCGGGGCAAACCAGAAGAGAAGGGGGGGAACAATATAACTGAAAACCTATAACCGGAAATGTATCCATGCAATATCCTAAATCTGAGGCTATCTACAAAGTTTAGCATGCCCCTTCACCCAAAAAAACAAAAAAAAACAAAAAAAAAGTTCAGCATGGCAACACTTTATGTCTGACATGTGATATATGATAAAGTTGCTAATTTGTAATGCACGAAGACAGAAAACAGAATGCAATAAACAGGAAAAAATAAACAAGAGTTTAGTTGTGGGAATAAGAAGCTTACTTGTGCTGTTGCCTGACGCATCTTTGTCAGGTCATCAGTCATTTCAAGAACCGTTTGCTCCAAAATTTTCTCAGGGTCTTCAAAAGAACTAATGATCGCATTTGCATATGACTGCAATTAGGACCATAAAAACAACAGATTGTACCACTTAGCAGCCATGATTTATTGATAAGAATGCTCTAATACCATTCTGTGGAGACATAAACGGAGAAACTATTGAAGTTATCACCTTGACAACTCTAGCAAACCGATCAAAAAGATTCATACGTGCACCGAGAGCACCGCTGCGTTGTCTAAAAGAGTGAGGTTTATTAGAAGGAGCTGACTTTATCACCTCAACTTTCAACGCTCCCACTGCAACAAAAACAAAATATGGTCAATTGCAGAACAGATTACTTTATTTGCTACAAAATTTGGTGAAAATTGAACAGGAGAACACAGCCATTACAATCTTCGCTTTCCAATCAATCAAAATTGCCAAAACCTTAGTGATGTCGGCAATTCCACCTAAATTGGACAAGCAACTTAACCAATATTTTGATTAAGCAATTAATACTCAATAAAACAAACTTCTGAAGCTACTAATACCACTAAAAAAGTGAAAAAAGAAACTAATTTCAACTCAAATGAGGATTCAAAATCAGATCTTTACAAGAGATTATTATCAAGCAATGGCAAATCCGTTCATTTTAATTGATAATTAACAAAAGTAAACAAGAAAAAACGAACAGAAAACAAATTGAGGCCCGAAAAGAAAACCCTAACCCTAGAAAGAGAGAGAGAGAACGGAAATCGAACCTCCGCCAGCGAAGAAGGAGGAGGTGAGAGGCTGCTTCCTAACCACACAAAGGGTGATGCTGTTGGAGCAAGACGACGCAGGTGTGGACGACGATGCCAAGGGTAATCCCGTAAATATTTGTGATTTCGCCGCCATTTTTTCGTGTTTTTTTTTTTGGAGCGAAATTCCGGTTAAAAGCAGCGACTTGGAAGTGGATATAGGACTGAAGAAGATACTTATTACAGTGTGTGGGAGAAGAACGTGATCAAAATTTACACATATATACAAGTGTTTTATTTTAATTCAATTATAAGTAGTTTCATTAGTTAGTTTGGTTATTTTACGGAGAGTCACAGGCACAACGAGCGGATTTTGATTTTTCAGGTTTGTAACCCAAAAAAAAAAAAAAAATTCAAATTCAATTTCAATTTTTGTTTTTGTTTTTGTTTTTTTTTTCCAATGAAAAAGGGCAATTCTACAATGATGTAAACTTTTCAACCATATCAACGGGGTAAAAATTTGGCTTTCCGATTGATTTTAACGGTCAAGATTAAAACCTCCATGCCAGATTTAAAAAAATTAAAACAACTACTGCTGCAACTAGCAGGGGAGGGGAGGCGGGGGGGACTCCGGCGAGCAGGGGGGTCGACGGCTCTCGTGGTCCGATGAGTTGCCGGACGCTGGCGACCATTACGACGGCGACGGCGTTGTTTCGCGGCGTCGAAGTTGTCGTGGGCCAGAGCGTGTAGCCCTTGAGGGTCACCCAAGACACCCGCTTCCACGGGCCTCCCGGTGACGCTCCACGACAATAACTCCTCAGACCGCAGCCACGACGACCCAGCTAGATCTTCGCCGCCACCCTCGCGTGAACCCAGTTGCGAGCCCCTTTTCTTCGGTGCTAGGAGTTTTGGACAAGGGAAGGGGAAGAAAAACTCTCCAATCCGATGCACTGTGCAAACAACCTCCGCCGTGCAAGTCATTTTCGTCAAGCCCCCCACCGCCTTGCACAGTGTTTTGGACGACGGAGACCGGAGGGAAAAAGAAAACCTTCATGCATTTTCTTTTTTCTTTCCTTTTTTTTTTTGAAGTGTGATTCAGTGTAAACATCCCGCACTAGTTTTGGTGTATCTTTTCAATCTAGACCGTTCAAAGATGATCCAATGATGAAAATTTTTTACCACTTTAATAAGACAAAGTAACTATCCTCATTGTAGAATTCCCCTAAAAACTATAATTTTCTTTTTTTTAAAGTTAACTGATTTAAAAATTTTATTTCTAATTAGTGCTCCAAAGATAAGTATTAATCTAAAAAAGATATAGAATAATAAACTTTAAAATGCAAAGTATATTTGATGACTAAAAGTAAAAATAATAAGATGTAAAAATGTAATGATCATAAAGTAAATAAAGTTTACGACAAATTTAACTTTTCCCCCGAACTTTAATTTGGTCACAAAATGCTTCATAAGTTTCAATTTGTAATCTTCTTTTACTCCGAAATTTGAAAAAAAAAATTCCCGAATTTTACCTTTCAATTAAATTTTTGACAAAACATTAAACAATGCCCATGACACTCATGAGAAGCATGAGTTTGAGAGTATTAAATGTGAAATGATTAAATTATCCTCATAATTAGATTGAATGAGTAAATATTTTTTATTATCATTTTTTTTTATTCCTCTTTCTTATCGGTAATTTCGTAATCATATTTCTAATAATTCCACTCGATGTTGATTTTTTTTTTCCCCCTTCTTAATCAAACTACCAATTTTATCACTATTTCTTCATTTTACTTGACATAGAACCAAGTGGAAGTTTTAAAATGATTTATCGTAAAAATATGAAAAGATTAAAGAGTAAAATATGCCCCAAAAAACTAACTCTATGCACAACTTGCAAACTATGCAAACAAATTATCATTTTCCGGGAGATTACAAATAGATAGCCTACTATACAGTAATCCTCCAAAAATAATCACAACATTGTTATTTGTCAAAATTGCTTTTTCTTCCCACACTTTGCTTGGATAATCAAAAATTTTCCTTCTCGCTCTTCTCGTCTAAGTACCCCACGGCCCTCCCACTCCTCCCCTTGAGATACGGCTCTGGCAGCGAGTTTTTGTTATGGATCTCCAGACCTTGATAAGATCGAGTCGCCAAAAACTCTGCACCAGATTTAACCGTCCGCTTGACTACAGAATTTGCAGTATCGCGCAGTTGTAAAGCCTTCTCTGTTGCATTTGCTAAAGCAAGAGCTCCTTTCTCATCTTCCTCATCATTTTCTGTTCATGCAACAATTTCAAACGAAAAAAAATTCGTCAATGTAAGATAAAACTGTACAAAATTTAGACTGAAATACAATTTGTTGCAAAAAAGGAAAAAAAAAAAAAAAAGAATTATGGATTAGAGTTGTTTCACAACATGTTCTTCCCCATTTCGACAACAGGTGTGTCAACATTTTATGTGCTGCTTTTAGGTCTCTTTCATATTCGCCCATGAAACAAATTAGATCACTACCTTGGGTATCAAAATCTCCGACGTAGCCCCCTTGCAAGAAGGAAAAGCGTGCTTCTTTTGAGAGGCTCCTTGACCCTGTAAGAGATGAAGTGATCAAATCCCTGAACTCCATCACATATGCTCCCGTCCACTGAGTATCCCTAGTGGAAGAAATATTCAACTTCAACTGATGAGGAACTGAAAGAGTGCGACTTATAACGATAACTAATTCGTTTACTGATATCACCAAGGATAGGGTAAAAAGTAAACTAGGAATTTTAACTAGCACTCCACGTAGTACCTGTTGAAAGCTAGCATGGCTTCAAAGGGAGTAATAACAGGAGATAAATACTCTTTGCTATCCAGAAGGGCCGTTTGTGCACAAGACACATAAATGAAAACGTCACACTGCCAATAATGTAATTCCGTTATTAGCACAAGGTTCCTAAATTTTTAAGGATGAAATTATTTATAGTAGATGATATCAAAATACCTCTGGAAAGTTGGCTAGTTTAGCAGGATTTGGTCTTCCCACAACAAGAGTATAAGCTTTTTTCCCCGCTGCCGCAGTCAGCTCTTTCATCTGATTAATCATGTGCAAGTAGCCAGCTGCATAGACAGTCAAGAAATTAGTGAGAAATCAATATACAAATCAACAAAATCAGATTTAATAGGGATATAACCACAAAGAGCATTATAATAAACAAGTGATGAACAGAACAATAACTCGTACAATTTGGCATCACAACTTTGAGGTGCTAAATAAGCAAAATATTCAAGCTGCTTTCTACTGATTATAAAATTTCAACTCAGTGAAAATTGACTCGGAAATCTGAACAATATGCAACACCCTGTTGAATTACGAGAGGTGAAAGATTAAAGGAGTGCAGAAGAAAACAGACCAACACCAAGAGTTCCGACCAGAATACCAACAATATTAGCATCCTTTGCCTTCTCCACCAGGTAATATCTGCATGAGACGTCACGCCAGTAAATTTCTTTAAATAAAAATGCAAGACAAGAACGGAAAATGGATAAAAATGTACTATTTAGTACATCATACCACGACATATCAGTATATTCAATAGATTTTTTAATACCTGCGCTTAAGAATTCTTTTTTGTTGAGAAAAGTCTGTCACCATGCAATTCTCGGCAGCATCATATCTGACTACCGACACAACAAAGATTAAAGAAAAAACAATCCAACTTAGAGAAGCAAAAAGAAAAGGATGTGGATTACTGTTACAAACACAGACAGAATAAAATTCAGGCAATACTTCTTAACTACCTACCTATTTCACAGCCATTAAATGTGAGCACAACATTCGCAAACGCTGAATTGTCAGAACCAATCCAAAAAAGCAAGGAATCCTCCATTTTACGGCCATCACGTAATTTCCAGACCAAGCCTCCAATGCCATATCTAGTACCAGGTAATGTCTCAAAACTTTTATCATCAGTCAAGATGCCAGCTGGCACCATCCCCTGATTACATACGTTTTGCTTATCAGGCGGATTCATTTCCGAACACAAAACATCAGCAAATTGGATTTCTAATTGGGGTCCAGATTCACATGCTTCTACCACTTCTTCTCTGATGTTCTGAATCAAATGTGCATATTCCAACCCAAAAAGGACCTACATTTGCAAACAAAGAGAGGTTTCAACGATTGGGATAAAGCCCACTTGAAAAAATAATTCAGAGTTTTCCCTAATAATACAATTATGCAATTCTTCCAGAGACTATATCCCATTGTAACATTAACAAAATAAAATTTTATCAAAGCTTTAAGTCCATGGACAAACCAAAACAGGCTTTCTACTTGTCATCGCATGATCCACCAGATTTTTCACGCAATCCAACACACTCATCGGAGCTTTTCCAAATACGTAGAATGCCGGAAGCTTACTAGTCCTGCCAAGAATACACACGAAATATGAACAATAGTAAATAAATAAATAAAATTGTTGCAGCTACGAAATTCCAAAATCAATACAGTTGCAGAAAGAGGGTCATAACAAAAGATATAGAAACTAGAACAAAATCAAAGATGTATATTTATGCATTCACACTTACAAAACCAAATCATACTTAAAAGAAACTAGAGTTGCAGAAAGCTATAGAAACCAGAAAAACCAATATCTGAAGATACACACACAGAATCAAACAATAAGAAATTGACGAAAAATATCTTGATGAGTACTCACGGGCTGAGGCACGCATGGCCGTAATGCACCACACAATCAGCACCAACATGCGAAGCTCCGACCTCGTCAACGCAGCAGCTGCCGTACGCCGTGTCCGCCATGACGAACAAAGAGGCATCTTTGGCGTTCCCGTCTCGTTCGGCGTCGGATTCTCCGACCCGGCGAAGCTCGTCCCGTAAAGAACTCACGATTCTCACCGAGTCCTTCAAGAGTTCATCCGGGAACTGAAATTGAACAGCTAGATGTTAAATTTCTCTTTGGGAATTTTTGGATTTAAAACCCTAACGAACCTTGTTTGGCTGCCGAGAAAATCACCTGCAAAGCCGCTTTGGTGAAGTTCCCGCCGCGTATGAACTCCGCCGTGCGAGAAATTTCGTATCTTGATTCGAACTCCATGGCGGCTTCACTCTTGCTCTGCTACCAACCATGAGAGAGAAAGAGAGAAGAGAGAGAGAGAGAGAAAAGGCAGACAAGAGAATATGGGCTTGGTCGAAATGATCAGCCCAAATATCCAAAAGCCCAAAACATGTCAGGCCCAACACAGCCCAAATAAGTCTCGTAAGTTCCTGCAGAGAAAGGCGGTTGTACTTGTAGTGCAGTTGTAAAGGCCGAACAGCAAACAGACTAGTTTCTCATCTGCGGATTTCTGGCGGTGAATCCGACAGCGGAGAATCAATCGGAACTGTGAGTTTTCCGACGAACATTCTTGTCAGATTGAAGTTCATTTTTTCATTTTTTTAATGAAACTCTTTGTCGGAATGTTTTTGATTGGTTTTGCTATTAGATAAGGTTTTCATATTCATTCGTCACAAGAAATTGAACAATTTTATTTTTATTTTTTTATTTTGGGATTAATGGACTAGGATTTTCCGAGGTTAATGTGGATGTGAAGTGAAGAGAGGGGATGAACACCGCTCAGATAAGCGCGTGCCAGCCACGGACGGCCATTTGCGCCCGGAAGGCGTTTCAGTTTCAGCCGCGAGGGTTAAAGCCGTCGAATTTAGGTTTCCATGTTCAACGATTGGCAAGGAATTACTTGAAGCTAAGCTCACATGGCCGTGTTTTTTGCACGCCGGTCTTGAAGTCCCGTCGTTCTTCTTCGCCTGCCTGCTTGTCCAAGACCGGAGGTGATAATGAGGTTTGTTTAACAAAATTCTTCTTATTATTTTTTTTTTTAATTTTAGTTTATTATATTTATATGGTTCCTTTCGTTTGAAGTGTTCTTGATTGGATTATTTGGTGTAAGCATGATTTATTTGGAGTTTGATCAAAGTCTAGTGCAAGTATAGTGTAAAGATTATAGGTGCAAACATATAGAAGCAAAGGATTTTGATTTTTAGCATTACCATGCGGACTTCTGAACATTTATAGGCAAAAACACATCTTTTATAAGTTGTTTTCTTCTTTTAAGAAAATTAGGGTTCATGGACAAATGTCAACTTAAGAGGAGTATGTTTCGACTGTCGAGTGGGAATGGGGTTACATAGTATTTTCCGAAGTTTTAGCCTTTGTTGTGCGTTTGCAGGATCTTTTTATGTCATTTCAGTTGATGCTGGTATATTTGTTCACAATATGCAAAATGTTTCTCTCTCTATGTTTTTTTCTTCTTCGATATTTTCTTAGAACAAGATGCAATGAAATTATGCTAGGAGCCTTGTAATTTGAATTTGAAATGCTAATTTTACTCATATCGGGTTGATATTTTTTCAGCAAAGTGAAAATTTCTTGCTTATGCTGCAATGTGTTGTCTTATTGGTCTTATAATAGTCCAAGTAGAGCGCAAGAAGGATGGATTTGAAATGCTTGTTTCTTGTTGCTAATGTATGCGTGTGTTTCTGTCTGGAAAAAGAGCAAACTGTTTGACTTGTTTGGTAATTTTGACAGGGCTCTCCATGGAAAGCTTTCGAGAATGTGATGGAAAATTTTAAGGGACAGTCGATAGAGGATGTATTACGGCAGCAGATTGAAAAGAGAGAGTTCGCTGAAGATAGAGATGGCAGTGGTGGACCTCCACGTGGAGGTGGTGGTGGTGGTGGCGGCGGGGGTGGTGCAGATGGCTCTGGTGAATCAGAGGACGAAGGCCTATCAGGAATCTTGGATGAAACTCTACAAGTGGTTTTAGCAACCACTGGCTTTATTCTTCTGGTAAACTATTTCGTCCTCTCTCTAGCACTAGATCACTTCATAAGTTCATTTGACAATAGAGGAATGATGCCGCAAGCAGTCATAGAACAGCCAAATCCATGGCTGGAAATAGAGAAGAGCCCGTGCTCTGCTGAGAAACGATAGACTCACAATAATAAAACGACAACAAACATAATAACCCAAACGACAACACAATAGCAACTCATAAACTACAAACGACACTAAATAATAAAGAGAAATAGGCCACAAACAGAGTAGTCTTGTCGCTGGATTACAGACCATTTCTCCTACAACAAGGGATTTCACAATTGTTAAGCACGTTTGAAATTTTCCAAAACCTCCTTACCAAAATTTTTTTGAGGACTTAATGCTATGAAGGTCCCCATCATTCTTACCAAAATAAGAATGACAGGGACATTCAGCACCCAGAAGGTCTTATTGTTGGATTTTTTATACGAATACTTTTGTCTAGACTAGGTGCAACCAGAAGGTTTTGTTGTCGGAATTCTTGCAAGAATACTCCTACCTAGTCTTTAAAAGCGGTCTCCTTTTTCTGCTTGAAGAAAGTCCACAGATGGGATGTATTTAGAAATTTAACTTCCGAGGTGTATGAAAACAAGTTGATGTCTTAATTTCATCGTTGTAACTGTATGTCAAAGTTAGCAACCTCAGTGGGAAGAACATCATCATCAACATCATCATCTTCTTCTTCTTTTATATATTTTTTTCGTAAATATATATATATAT
>JAFMPE010003331.1:2576-19127 GCA_024759925.1 Ficus religiosa | reverse complement strand
ATATATATATATATTTACATACGAGAGATGATTTTCTGGATCGAGGTAGTTGTTGTGGACTGTGGTCCTGTTGTTAGTATGCTCTGCTTGTTTCAGTTTTAACTCGGCACTCTTATTGCAGTATATTTACATCATCACTGGTGAGGAGCTGGTCAAACTAGCAAAGGACTACCTCAAGTACATCTTCAAAGGAACTGAGAGTGTTCGTTTGAAGCGAGCCATGTACGTGTGGGGAAGATTCTTGAAGAACCTGACAGAGAAAAAGGAGTATGACCCATATTGGTTGGAGAAGGAAATCATCAATACCCCAACCTGGTGGGACAGCCCTGAAAAGTACCGCCGCATGCTCCGTCCTTCCACAGAATCAAAACCTTCGCTGAGGTCTTATGAAGAATCAGATTCGTTTGACTCTTACGAGGATTCTTATCGGGAGGACTCTTATCGGGAGGACTCTTATGGGGAGGATGATTTTTGAGTTGTATTGGTTATTTTTGAAGATAAGAAATCAGTATTATGGTTTTGTCATTGCTACAGGTTGAGAATATCGAAGATAAAATTAGTTACTGATCGAATGAGCCACCATTTAGTTTTTGTTATGCCATTGTTTGAGCATAAAAAGTTCATTCTTGAGGCCTTTAATGCACTGGCCAAAGTTATACCATATATATATATATATATATATATATGTATGTATGAAAAATATAGCAGGTAAATTGTTCTCATTTCTCTTGAAGCTGTAAGATTGCATCGAAGTTGAATGTTTCGCCTGCCTCGAAAGTTGACTCGAGATCTTCAAAGCTTTGCTCAACTCTCAAGTCATTGCTCACTTTTAAACCTTCCTGCCAACCGTTGAAACCAAATATAAGCTCCTCAATAGATTATTACATGTCTGAGATGTTAATTATGTTTAACGTTAATTTATTGAATATCAAACCAATAATAGCTGAATGCAATCGTAATTGGAGGTATATAAATAAAGTTACCTTCTCCACAAATTCAGCAACAGTAGAGTTGATTATTTTCTTGATTACTTGCTTGAAAACCTTAGAAGGTCCAAGGATTTCCAACAAAATGTCTTTCGGTATCTGCCAGAAACAAAATAGTATAAATAAAGATAATTGCTTCCTTTGTTTATGCACACTGTAGAAACTAGCTACCTAGAAAATTTATGCACCAGATGATATGATATGATATATATATAAGTAGTTATATTTCAATTGATAAACAGATTCACCGATCGGACATAACAATTCACTTGAGATATCACTTGGTACAAGTTGATTTTAACAAAATGGTAAAGAGAGAGAACTTACATTTGGTGTCTTCCCTGGAAAGTCCATATTTTGTTTGTCATCGATGGAGTAGCCAAAGGGTAAAAGAGTAAACACAAAAAGAAATTGTATGTCAGATTTACAAAAATATGAAAATGGAGCCAAAAATCAATAGTGATTTCAGAAGATTTTATTCTGCAGCATTGAAACTTAGCAAGAAAGAAACAAGTCAAAAGAAGTCTCTCATCTCTATATTAATCAGATTCATCAAAACCTCACCTCCTTTAACTCTTCTGAATCCCGGGATTGGCTGGGCGTCAGCCACCATCTTCTCAAACACACTATCAAAAACCTTTTGTGTTATGGTACCAGATACTTCTACACTTATCTGCTCGCATGGTTTGCGAATAATCAAAAATGTCAGGATTAAAAAAAATTTTAGAAAAATTCTTAGGTTGTAGTGTGCAGCAGATTCTGTTAAATTCATATGTATTGTTTTTTATCTGATATGGTTCTAACATGATTAGATGGTTCAAAACTGCACATTATAGATACAAACAAGAAGTATCAACAAACCTTGAGTTCACCAGGCTCAACAATACCAGAAGAAGTAGAAACTGAGAAGCCGTCAAACTGACAAGAAGAAACCTCAACATCTTTCGCACCTTAATTAAGCCCAATGTTATCTTAAAAATTTTGCTTGATTCTTAATACCCACTCCACTTGATGAAAAATAATACCAGTCGATAACAAGAAACACAACAACTTGGGACTTGGAAGAGATTAAGTGTTTTTATTTTCCTTTAAAAAAAAAATCTGGACCTGATAATACAGCAGAAATTGCAGGAAAACACCTGTGACTTCTCCTGTACAAACAAACAGAAAGGGAGAGACAGAGAGAAGGAAACTTTCTTAATCACAACAATTAACCATAGAACAATTCAGAAAGGTTTAATCTTGCCTTTTGTATAAACAACCAAAAAAAAAAAAAAATCTTGCCTTGTGTATAATTGTCCAGAAAACTGTTCATGTCTGATTTGAAGCGACGAGGCACATACTCTTGGGCAATTAAGTTTCAGAAATACCTCTTTATGTTGTCTGTGACTTATTATCTGCCAAAAAATATCAAAAAATATTTCGTGAAGTGGAAGCGCAAAACCATATTTTAACAAAGTTTACTTGAAGTCCCAATTTCGCATTTTGAACAAGTTAAATTGAAGGGGAAAAAAAAAAAAAAAGAAGTAAAATGTTTCATGTATTCACCTTGGGATTAGAACCCAAGAAATGGGTCTTAACGGCTATTTCCATTATCCTTTTCTTCTTCTTCTTCTTCTTCTTCTTCTTCTGTGCAGAGTAAGCTATGCCGCCTGCTTGGTTCTTCCGTCTCTGCGACTGTATTATCAGATGGTAAAGCGACGTATATCTTTTATCGTTTTGGGCGAAACAAAAAAGAAAAAGAAAAGAAATAAACGACTCGCTTTAGAAGAAACGACAACGACAAGCTTTACGTCGTCTTTTGATATGGGGAACAAGTTGTCGTTTTTTTCTTGTAATGTCGTTTTATTCTTTCTAAGGGAAGTGTTGTCGTTTCATTTTAATTGATCAATATTTCTCGTCTTCTTCAAAGGATAAGAGGGGAAAAAAAAAAAAAAAAAAAATTCCAGATAGAGAGTGCGAGAGAGAGAGAGAGAGAGTAACGGAAATGGCTATGGCGTCCACGATAACAACGAGAACAACGCCCTCGCATTTTCATCAACTTCGAACTCCCAAAGTAATCAATTATACAGTTTAGTAAGCTATATTTACTTATATATATATATATGCATATGTATATAAGTGTGTATCATACATTAAGCTTAGCATTTTTTTTTTTTTTTTGAGTCTAAAATTAATGTTTGTTGTTGCACTAAAGCAGTTTTCTTCAGTAATAAGCTCAATCGGATATTCATATGTTCCAATTCCGGCCACAAACATATCCTACTTGTTCCAAACTGAAAAGTGTTTTCTATTTACAAGGTAAAAACATTTTTAGTTCTATTCCAACAACATTTGTACTTGCACTTTATCCAAATTCACGTTTTTTTAATTAGGTTACTCTTATTCCTTATAGTCCCCAAAGAAGAGTTGTCGGACTCAGAAATTTCGTATGCGAGGCGGGTTCAGGTGAATCAATCTTCTTCTTCTTCATTTCCTTCACATTTATCCAGGTTCTGTATATTTTTTGCTAGTTTTGAGTTTTTTTTTTTTTTTTTGGCTGATGAGTGTAGGTTTGGAGGCATCCGTTGCAGATTCAGGAGATGCAATAACTGTGAAGAAGGCAGAGATTGTTGTGGAGTCTCAAGACAGAGACAAGATTCAAGTAAATTGCAATCTTTTTTTTTCCCCCTTATTTACTAGGCCTGTTATAAATTATAATCTAACACGATGGGCAAATCGGAGAGATTTTCCTAGTTTTTCTTCGAGATAATTTGAATAAAACTATGATTGGTATGGAGAAAAAGAGAAGGGAATAAAGGAAGATGGGTGGGTGAGGATTATTTGATGCAGAATGATATGGTGTCTTGTAAACTTTATCTATCTCTTACGCTTTTTCTTTCTTCTTCTCCTTTCTACCAAACGAGGTGTAAATCTAGCCGTAATTTTGTGTCATCCGATTGGCAGGTTAGAGTGGATGTAACCGGGAACGAGACACAAAGAGTGTTTGACCTGGTTTTAATAAATTTGGCCAAAACGGCACCTCCAATTCCAGGATTCCGGAGACAAAAAGGAGGTAACATAATGAATTCTGTATACAAAATCAAACCTTTTTTCAGTTCATAGTCTGTAACTTTTGCATCTTTATTGAATTTTTGTGGTATTCTTTTCATGTGCATTCGATCTTCTCCAGGGAAAACAACTCAAGTGAGTGGTCAAATTTTAGTTTATACTGTTTGAGATTTGGTTCCCTTTCCGGTTTTCTCGCAACTTTGGTGAGATGATTTGGCATTTGTTTCTAGGTCCCGAAAACCTTCCTGTTAGGGATACTAGGTGAAGAACGAGTGACGAAGTTTGTCATAGAAGAGATAGTGACCTCAACCATGGGGCAATACGTAAAGAAGGCGAGTCAATATTTCAACATTGCTTGCTTGTTTCTTTTCTCGTGACATGCAACTAACTGTAATTCCTTCGCATTTTGTGTCAAATACCAGGAAGATCTGAAAGTGAAGGACAACAAAATCAACACTACTCAGTCGGCCGAAGAACTAAAATCGTCGTTTAAACCAGGAAGTGACTTTGGATTCAATGCCACCATCGAGCTTCAAAGTTCGGAAGTTGAGACACCTAGCTGAATCAGTGAACTTTGATATTTGAAATTTTTTTTTTTTTTTTTTCCCTGATGTCTGAACTCCGAAGCTGTGTAAATAGGCTTCTGGTTTTTACTCAAGAAAGAAATTGCGTGACCATTTAGTAAAGAAAACTATGTACATTGTGAAAAAACAGTTTCATGACAAGGCCATGAAAAATGCAAAGACACAAAACAAGGGTTTCATTTACAGATCGTCAGAGAGCAATTCCATGACGCATCATAAAACTAAAATTTAACTTATTAAGGATAAAAATTTTTCATGACACATATCATTGTTCTTCAGTTAAACAACTTTGCACTGTAAACAGATGCCTTGAGATCATTAATAGTTTGTCGTTATCTAACCCCGAAGAATTGCCTTTATGTTACACCATCATTCAGAGAATACACAAGAGCGGGTTAAAGGAAAATCTCTGTACATTTCACCTCACTGATGGTTAAAAAATTATAATTCAGAAGAGAAAAAAACACAAACAAAAAATTTGATGGCCACTAAGTACGCTCATTCAGGCAATTTGAATCCCCCTCGGTTACTGTACACAAAACACCCTTGACATGATTGCCGCCGTGCTATATCCATTTCTGAAATCGAAGAACTTTAGTTAATCACCTTCTTTAAAGCTTCTTCCACAAGTAAAATGCTCTTCTGATGACCGGATCAACTGAAAATCCTTCTGCATAGGCCCCCATTGCAGTTAAGAGGCTACTGAACTTCTCACCGTTATCCTGCACATGTCAAAATAAATTAGCACTTGTCAAAATAAATTAGCAATGAAATCGTGGGCGTTTCAAACGAATAATATTGTCCTTCATTATAGCTAAGATTGAACAAACCTCTGGTTGCTTAAAGACGAGATCTTTGGTGGCAAATGGTACCATGTAGGATGGAAGATCAGAACGCAAAAGCACCTGTGGAAAATTGTTTAAATTAAATACCAAAATTTGTGCAAGGAAGAAACTCATCCTAGATACAAGATAAAACAGAACAGAGAAAGCAAAGAAATAAAAGAACAAGGCGTGACTAAAAATTACCAAGTTCTTGCTTAAAAGAGCTTGATCAGCATTTTTAATCAAGGCCTACAAGAGGGAAATGCAGCCAATTACAAGTGAGGTTATAAGTGTTTTACGATTTGTTTTTAATAATTAAATTCATACAACTTTGGACCATATTCAATTCTTTTGAAAATCAGACCTCCCAAATTCTTAATTTGTACAAAGAGAGCAATAAACAGATATAATAAATCATAACATGAAATATTCTATGGTGAATATGGTCATGTTGCCCTACTGTTTTAATACGTTCCTCCTTGATCTCATCAACTCGTTGCAGTAAGTTCTCCAATGAGCCTGTCATACAGACGCGATGGCTATTAAAAACAACCAGAGTTGTGAAGAGAAAAAAAAAAGGGGTACGAAAATGAATGTAATGATGACTCAAAATTCAGCAGACATGATTCAAGATCTCCATGGGCGTACCAAACTTAGTAATCAGTTGCACTGCATTAATCTCACCGATTCCTTCAACTCCTGCATAAAAATGTTGTAAGTACTTGGGCACTCGGTGTTTCACAACTCTCTCTATGTTTAATTTTGTTTTGTTTCGTTTTTATTTTTTGTTTATTTATTTCATTTTTATGGTGATGAGAAACAGAAAAGATACTTGAGTACATGAGTGGGTGTAAAACATGGCAATAAAGAAAGTATCACATTTTAAACGTAAGTAGATTATGACCATTTCTGTCCCATATGCACATATCTCAAGAACAAACTCTTGAAATACAAATTTCCTACTTAAGATGCACTAGGAAAAATTTACAGAGCTGGCATTTTTAATTTTCTACAAATGTTTTTTCACCAATGTAAACTCCTATTCACCTGGTACATTGTCAGATCTGTCACCAACAAGTGCAAGAACATCAACAAACTGAAAAGGTTCCAAGGATCCATATCTCTTGGCAAATTCCTCCATTCCGAATGAAGCCATTCTGGGAATTATGAAAACCACTTATATCAAATTCAAAAACCCCCCTTGGATATAAAAATAACATCAGTAAAAGAAAATATAAAATCAAAACTTTTCCAAGTACATGAGAGTGATCTACATTACAAAAGGCGGGATGGCAAATTGTGATACTTACTCACCGCCACGTGGAGCAATCCGCAGAAGACGTAATGAAGGAGACAATATCTGGAAAAAGTCTTTGTCCGGGGAGACAACTCGTACCTGCCAAAAAGTAGATACA
Organism: Ficus religiosa; assembly: GCA_024759925.1. Lineage (NCBI taxonomy): Eukaryota > Viridiplantae > Streptophyta > Magnoliopsida > Rosales > Moraceae > Ficus > Ficus religiosa. The sequence goes on along the minus strand of JAFMPE010003331.1, from coordinate 12,267 downwards.
ATTATGAGCAGCTAAGCACAAGGAAAAGGTAAGAATACACTTAATTCTACAAAAAACATCGATAATCTGAAGAACAATCAGTTATTCAAATTCCATCATGGATGAAAAATTACGCATTGCACACAATTTTTACTGTGATATTATTAAATGCTTGTATGATTAAGAAATGATGTCAAAAAATGGCTTTTGATATTCCACTTTCTGTCAAATATAAAGGTTTAGAATCTACCTTGTAACCAGCATCAACGCTTCTAACTGCCAAAGTTCCGATCACATCATCAGCTTCCACCCCTGGAACCTGTTTTTGAGAAGACTAGAGATTAATTGACCACCAGCGATAGCCATCTAAATCTTCAATATGATTCATTACCTCAATAACCTTAATTGACATGGCCTTGATGGATGCTTTTAAGTATTGCAGTCCCTGAACTATAGTATCAGGCGTTGGGGGCCTATTGCTTTTGTACGACGGATAGAGCGTATGACGGAAATTCCTGCCTAAACATAAACGAAGTGCGAATAAGAAGACATAACTTTTGAAGACTGGTAAAAATTTAAATTAGCAAAAAATATATTTAAAAAATCAAGATCAACAATCAACCATTTATGTGAGAAAGAGTCATCACCATAACTTCAAGAGACAATTCTAGGACTCTATGCTATAAAACTGAAATGATAAGTTGAAAAAAAAAAAATAAAACAAAATTTCCATTACTTATGTGAACGGAGAAAGGTGAAGCTAGTCCGTGCTCAAAAATAAATTTGTTGACTTAGATGGACGGTGTTCATCCAAAGACAACTAGGATACATTTAAAAGAGGACCAAGATTCAAAGCGCATTTCTTTGGTAGTCAACCAAAGGCCAGTTTCAGCCTTCCAAGAAGCTTAAGAACCATCTTCCACACTCATATCTTTCCTAGTGCCATGGCAAATATAGACTTGCGGGATGAGTTAGAAAATATGAAAAAAGAATCGTCCAATCTTGCAAAATTGGAGAGACCTTAAAATGACAGGATGAGAGGATTCTATAGGGAGCTTAATTCTCTGCTTACTTTCATTCTTCGTCTAGGAGAGAAAGAAAGCTATGTGGAAAGAACAAATGACAAGTCGACAACTCTCCCAACCTAAACGCTTAAACTAGAGGTCCTTCCAACTTTTTAGTACTACCTACAAATTATTGTCTTTTACTTTATCAAATTTATTATGAAAGAAAGAAAAGCTACAAATTACAAGTGAAAAACATACCTTTTGCCATAAAACTTTCTTGGGATGAGTTATAAGTTTGACCAAATGGAAATCCTGAAAAGAGAAGGTCTGTCTTATCAAAAATTGACTGGGGAGCAGATCAACATACCAAATTTCCCGACAACTCATAAATCAATTGTGGTGAAGGGAATAGGAGGGTAAGATCAGATAACTTTGTCCAACATTTCTGCAACGAGATGCTACCACAAAGTGACCCAACTTGGTATTCAAATGCTATCGGGCAAGAACAGGAGCAGTTTCAACCGCAGAATAGAGAGCAATGAAATAGAAAGAACAAGTTGACGGGTCTATTTATCGAGCATCGATACTTAAGCGCACGCCAGTGAGTGTGCGAGAGACATGAACAGATAAATCTATTCCTTATGATTTTTAAAAGGCGGTGTTTGAGACTCATACGTGTCTTTTGATTCCATCAAGGGAAATATGAATCTTCCATTTTAACTCATAAACTTTACATAACATTAGAAATTTTCCAAGAAAACTAAACAAGCCAAGGAATATGAGAGAACAAGAAATTGCAGATTAACAGGCAAAAAACCTAAAAAATATCAAATGAGTACAGGAACATCGAAGGTAATCAAGTAGAAATGGAAGATGTCACCAAGTTTTATATCTCACCATCATGGTCAAACACCACCTGCATCAAAGGAGAAACAAAAAAAAAAAGGTACATGAGCAACCATTTGACTGAAAGGCACAAAGATAACAAAAAACGAAAAAGTTCGTGGTGGTGTTTGGGGGGGGTGGGGTTTGTTGGGGAGAGAACATGGCACTCGTGATAGGGGCTGGACACTGGGTTTTATTCGAAATGACCCCAATATATATATATATGTATGAGACAAGAAAACTGTTGAAATATTTATATAGTTCTCCGGGCTATGCAAGGAGGAAACTTTTACAATCTTTAAATTATTTGAACACCTTATCTGATGATGTTTTAAATTTCTGAGACCAACAAGTTAAACATTTTTGAAGGCTGGTTAACAGAACAAGAGTAAACCGAATAGAACGAGATTAAGCCAAATCCATCCAACAAGAAAGACACTGAAAGTGAGCTTAACAAAACTACTGTTGAAAGTTTCCAATGAATGAAAAGACATACCGCCACATGGGAAGGGAGAAATTCCAGAACATCAATTATCTGCAAAAATTAAAAGAAAAAGAATTATCTGAACCTAATTTATCATCTTGAAACAAAGTATGCAGGTAATAACTCATCTAATTTTCTCCTAATTTCCATTTAAGGTGAAACACTAATCAGACTTGAACCAGAAAGAATAAGACTGTGTGTAAACCCACAGATAAAAAACATCACTTACAAGAGATAGCGCGGTAAATACAGTGAGCACCCAATCTCCGTTTCCATCAGCATGTGATAGGTATCCATGGTGCAACTTTGCTACTCTCAAAGAATGAGGAAAATGAAAAATAAATAAGCTGTATAAACAGGAAATGTTAAAGAGATAAAGTGAATTTCTCCTCTTTAAATAAGTGCAAATGGAAATAGCGGATGCTATAAAATGATAACTACTGGATAAAAAATGAGTACCAAACCTTAAACTTATTCAAGCCAACAAAAATAAATAAAGCCTACGAGGAAGCTGTTTATCTTGTTTGGCTATAATAGCATTACATAGCTTTTCCTAACAGCCCTTCGAAGAAGATTTTAAAAATTGTACTATAGCATAATCAAAGATTTACATTACTTGTAAGTAATTGCAATACACATTTTCGTCCAAATAAAATTTATTCCAAACACTGACTTAAATATTGCAGTTTTAACTTCTCTTCTTCTAAGGACTAAAAGCGCAAGTAAAAGCAATGTCAAACAGCCCTAAATCTACTTCAATTCTTTGATGTAACAAACAAGACAAGGATTTCCACTGTAACCAAAAGAAATTCACTCTATGTAAACCAACCAAAAAAACAAAAAACAAAAAACGGGTGAAATGTTACCTAAAAGCTTGTAGTAGGCTCTATAAATTATCGAAGTCCCATCAATGAGCATTAATCTACCACCCGAAGGGTTCTCATTCACTGCGTTTTCTTCTGAAGAAAGCAACGCATCTTGGTGCAATGTAGCTTTGGCATAAGTTGTTGCATTCCTCTCCTCCTGAACAACTCCAGTTAGAACAGAATTAACACCATTTGGTACAACACAATAGCCCTGAAAATTTATAACGGACCTCAAATTAGGTCAACTAACTAAAAAAAAATGTCTCAATTTAAAAAACGGGAACTCGCCCGAAAACTAACCAGGAAGTACCAACGACATTATGGATGTTGGGCTACTTTTTGTTGCCGAAAAATCCTCGGAGTTTCAAATTTTCAATGTTCCATACTCATTATTCAAACAACTTAATAAGAAGTCTGTAATTCGATCATGGGCAAGTTTTTCCTTTTTTTTTTTTTTTTTTTTAATATCAAGCAAATTATGGATGTTGAGCTTTAAAAATGGGAGCTTTTCTTTTCTTCAGGAAAATCCTCTAAAGTTTCAATTTTTCAAAGCTCCTCCTGACATTAGTATGTTGCGAGCAAGTTCCTTTTTTATTTTTTTTCCTTTTCAATTAAAATGGGAACTTGCCCACAAAAGAATTACATACTGTATATATGTATATATATTGAGTGTGGACTAAAACTAGCAGATACAGATAATCCAACGTAATTAGACAGAGAAAAAGCAAGAACAATAAGATTAAAAAAATTAAAATTAAAAGGATAAAAATGTTACCTTGGGCGTGGATAGAGTAAGAGAAGGGTGAAGAGGGAGAGGCGGTTTGTTGAAGTTGAATGGAGGTTGAACCAGACAGTGACTGTGACTGGGACAATGAGTAGGAGAAAGAGAGGTTGAAAATGAAAAGCCTTTTGAAGCTGAAAAGAGTTTGAACCAGCTGCATCTCCGAAGGGAATGGAAGCAAAGTCGTGAAGACGAAGAAGACGAAGAAAGACACTGACACAACAAACCCATCAATGATAATCCACTATGCCCCCTTTTTCCTTCCCTCCCTCTCTCTCTCTCTCTCTCTCTCTCTAATTCCCCCACCCCCCCCCCCCCCCCCCCAAAAAAGAAATGCACTTTTTTTTTTCTTTTTTTCTTTTTTTTTTTATAATTTTTTTTGGCCTTTTAATATAACCCCGCTCGTTGAGTCAATGGTCCACTGCTGGGATTTCACCCGATAGACGGCGTCGTTTCCTTGCAATGGCCTCTCTATTGTGTTTCCGTAGCCTTTTTTTTTTTTTTTTTTTTTTTATAATTTCAGTATAAATTTTTGATTCGTTTCATGTTTGAATCATGTACATTAGGATACATTGGTCCTAAATTGTTAATTTTGATAAATTAGCTATCAATTTTTGATTTTCGACAGTTTTGATTCTTAATGTTAAAATTAATGAAAGATTTTTTTTTTAATTTAGTATATTTAATCATGTTTCAATTTCATGCTAACATGAAATTTAAAAAAAAAATCAAGTATTAAAATTTATTCTTATTCTTATTAAAAACACTTAAAACTAATTTTTTGCACTTAACATAATAATTTTTTTAAAATTTTTAGTTATCATGCGATAATAATTTATCTATGTTAAATTTTATAATCATCCCTCAATTTTAGTTTGAGGGACAAAAAAAAAACCCAGAAATTTAGGGATTAATTTATCAAAATTAAAAGTTAAGAAACCCAAATGATAAAATATTCATAATTCAGAGACTAATAGACAAACTAAATCACATTTTTTTTTAAGGTGGTTTGAACTTTTTCAATATAAATTGCAATTTTAATTATTTAATTTTTGAAGCCGTTTAGTTGGTTAGCTTCAGTTAGAGTTTTAGAGTTAAGTTGAGTTTTGAAATTATGCGTTTGATTGAAAGTGAATTGTTTGCAGTAAAAAAATATAAAGCTTAAAATGTGTTCATAAATAAATAGATATATCAATATACATCTTTTTTTCCCTTAAAATTTTATGTAATTTTAAGAAAATCATTTTATTTTAACTTAAAATAACAAATTTGTAAACTTTAAAAGTTTAAATTTTAATTATAATTTAAATTTACTTTGAAAATAGAAAAAAGTAATTGAAATTATTTGATTGGAGGAACCAATCAAACAAATTGTTAGAATTCATAAAAGAAAGTTAACTTGTCGGATCATTCTAAAATTTTGCAAAACCAAACAATGGTTTGAATTGCAAAAATCTATTTCTATTACTATTATATAAAGTTCAAGTTTTTAATTATTCAAAATTACGATCTTTCTACTATGTCCTTTTGTAAGCTTTTTTTTAATTTTTTTCCTTTTCCTTGATGAAATCGTTTGATCTTTTTTATTCTTTAGTGTCATTATTCTTTATTGATAATATTTATCTTTTCGGCTAAAAGTTTTTACTTATTTATTTTTATTTTTTACCCTTTTTTTTTTTGCATCTTTTACTCTTTAACTTTTTCAAAAATACTTTTGATTTGCTCGTTACATTTAAAAATTTTATATCTACATTCTTTTTAAATAAAAAATCTTAAATACTAATATACACGTATACGTAACAAATTAAATTCGCGCATACAAAACACATACATACAACTAGTATAACTAGTGTTCTCAAAAAATTGAGAACAATACGAATAAAATTTTATACTGCAAATAACTTATTCGTAAAATTTTGAAGTATTATGTGATTAATTCAGTTAATTACAATAATGAAATATGTTTTTCGAAATATAATTTATATTTTGCGGTTTTTTTTTTTGATAAATTATTAAATATTGAATGAAGTAGCGATAAATTAAATTCAATATGACCTAAATGTCCCTGGGTTGGGTTTGTTAAAAACCATGGGCCAGCTGAGACCCAAAATCCAGATTGGGCCTTTAGTGGACCGAAAGCCCATACAACGGGCTTGGTCCAGCCCAATAGGCTCGCTAAACCCCGACTCCATCTTCTACAATTCGGTGTCAGGGTTTTACAGACGGAAGGAAGAACCCTACGATTTCGGATTCGGAGACAATTCAATTCAGGAAAAAGGGATTACTTCTTTGGTGAATTTTCTGGCATTTTGCAGATAATTGAAAATCGGAGAGAATTGAAAATGGGGAAGACAGGGAAGACCCAGAGGAAAGGGGGTAATCAAATTCCTAAAAAGAGGAAAGATGACGTCGTCGATGAGGACATGGACGACGAAATTGATGCCTGTATGTTTTTCCTTTCATTCTCTGAGTAATCCGATTTATCTCTAATTTGTTCAGAAAAATGATTTTTTCTTTCATTTTTTAATTTTTGTAATTTTTTGTTTGAAGTTCACAAGCAGAGGGATTTGGTGCCGCTTGATGTTAATGGAGGCACCGACGACTCTGATGAAGACGATGAAGTTCCTGTCTTTGATTTTGAGGTTTTTCTTTTTTGCGCCCAGAGCTTCTAAGAATTGGTTCGGGTTATGGAATTGCAATATAGTATAACTTCTAACGAGATTTTTTGGGAAAATTTCTTATTTTGGGATTTTTTTATTCGTTCCTTGAAAAACGTCCCTTGAAAATCACTGGTCGATTTGGTGGTCGATTACTGATTGAGCAAAACAGATGCTTAACCAAGATTAATAAGTGATTAACCAATATTAGCAACTGATTTGCCGAGTATTGTCTTAGTATGTTTGTTCATTACTGATTATCATTATTGGCATGACGTGCAGGATGGTGATGATGGCACGGAAGAAAGCGATGACGATGACATCCCAGATACTGGTCTTGCTGCAAAAAGTGAGAAAGATGTTTCTTTTTTTTCCATGCATTTTGTCGATTTTTCTTGCGTCTCATTATGGAAGTATTGTTCAAGCAATGCTATTTGTGTGAAAGAGTTCTACTGAATCGAGAAAGACAATGGAAAGTGCAAGTTGTCAGCTGATACTTGAAACAATTGGGTGATATTAAGAACTGAATTTATGTAGACAATGTAAATATTTCATTCTTAGTTCAGGAGATATGATACGTATTACTCGGTCAAATTGTTTTCACATATGCATTACATACTAATGAAACATTTCCTTGCAAACCACAATTAATTATGATTGTTGGAAAGCTCGATGCTCATTGATTATCTCATATTTCTTGTAGTTGCTAGGCAGCAAAAATACATGAACAAAAAGTTTGGTGGTGTTGATGATGCACTGCATGATGATGAAGAAGAGGAGGAAGAGGTAAAGGGTGGATGGGACGGAAGAAAGGACTTATATTATGGTGCTGATAATAGGGATACCGAGGTGAGGCCTTGTATCTAAGAGCTACCCAACCATTTTTAATTTAAATATTCCGTGTACGTTTCCTTAGTTCTATCATTCCAGTAAGCTGTTGGAGAACATTTGTTATTGTTTTTCTTTTCCATGAACATAACCAGTATGCATGATTCTGTTTTAGATTCATAGGATTTTCTGCTCTTGCGTTGCCCTTTAAATTTATTTGTTTTTCATTCCCCGTCCAGCTACTTGCAAGTGACGATGATGCCCTTGCAATAGAGGAGGAGGAGGTGATACGTGCACAGAGGGAAAACGCAAAATCTATGTCTATGGAAGACTTTGGCATTGAAGATACTAGTGAGGAAGAGAGTGAGAGGGAATTAACTCTAGAGGTGAGAATTGAAAACTGTATTAATGTTTTGAAGTAAGAAAATCACCAGTTCTCTCCTTGCTGTGGAAAGATACTATTTCTCAAAGCTAAAAACATCATAGTGAGCTACTTATAATCTTATATAATCTGTAACTAGATCTTCATTACAGGAGATGTCGGTCAAAGGAAAAAGCACCAGAAAATCCAGCTTGGAAAAGGAATTGGCAGATGGCAAGGGTACAACTTTTGAGGATGTTAAAAAAGACTTGAATGCTCTATCGAAGGAGGAGCTGACGAATGTTTTATATAGGTAGAGGCACTATCTTCCAGTTCTATTTTATATAGAAAGGAAGATGTTCTTTTTTTAAATTAATTTTCTATTTCTCCTTTTTGCAGTTTATTGCAGTTATTTTATTGTTTTTGTTGAAATATAAAACTATTGTTGGTCCACCTCCTAACAGCTTAAGTTTTTGGGAGAATTGGTAAACTAACATGGTATCAGAGCAGGAGGTCCTGAGTTCGAACCCCTGTAATTGCACTATTTAACCCCCTTTATTATCATTGTGTGTTGGGCCTTTAATATGTTTCGGGCTTCTTATAATTTGTGTTGGACTTTCAAATTAATATTTGTCCGCACGTTTGCCAATGTATGGCCTGCACGTGAGGGGGAGTTGAAATATAAAACTATTTTTGGTCCACCTCCTAACAGCTTAAGCTTTTGGGAGAATTGGTAAACTAACAGTTTTCATATAGAGAAATAATTATCAGTTGTTTATATAGCTCGTATATAGATTAGACTTTTGAGTTTACGTTTGTCTTAAGAAATTTCAAATGTTTTAGAATAGATGTTGAGGGGAAATTTTTTTACTTTTTTTTTGGGTCCCTAGTCAGTGGTTCTAATTTCCAACTCATGCCTTTTATTTATTTTATTTATTTTTTTATTTTTTTCTCCAAATCTATCTATTACAAAACTTTTGTATTTGCTAGTGCAATTGTGCCTGCTTAATTAACAATTTTGCTCGCCAGTTCTGCTCCAGAGTTGGTTGGTTTGCTGTCAGAGCTGGATGATGCTATTGAACAACTTGAAGGAAAAGTTGATCCACTTTTAAACGAGGTAGTGTCTGTTATTTTTTAGTGATCTAGCTATTTAAGTTAATTGTTTAGTATTCGATGCTTCACTTTCATGGTTTCAAACTGCTTGTGCCAGATATCAATTACAATGAAACTGTGTAATGCGTTACAGTGATGGCTTTTGCATCATGTTGTCATCATTTGTTTACGCTTCTAGTGCTCTTTAGTGATGCCCTAATTCATACTTCACATTCATTGTTATAAATGTTTACAATGTCAGGTTAACATTGGGTTGATCATGTCGGAAGGAGGAATTCGATATTTGGAGTTGAAGAAGCGTCTTCTGCTGGCCTATTGCCAAGCTATAGTTTTCTATCTTCTGCTCAAAGCTGAAGGGCAACCCGTTCATGATCATCCTGTACTAGCTCGCCTTGTAAACATCCGGAGCTTATTGGATAAGGTCTTCTATTCTCTATAAGATGCCTTGCTATTTGTACTTTATACCAATTTTCTATTCTTATAACCACCTAGTAATATTTTCTTCCACAGACGAAAGAACTTGATGGAAATCTTCCTACAAAACTTGAGGAGATTATTGACAAGAGCGAATTGGTCAAAACAGTGGTGAAGTTGGACAAAGAAAACGCAGTATCAGCTCCTAATTCTTTTACGAAAGATCAGGAGCCCTCTCATGTCTCCACTGAAATCCGAGCAGCTGCTGAGGTAGTTAGAACTTTAATCTTGCCGAACACTTGTGTGTGTGTGTGTG
>JAFMPE010003220.1:0-16771 GCA_024759925.1 Ficus religiosa | reverse complement strand
TGAAGCAGGAACAACATATGTTGCAATCCCAACAGCTCAAACAACAGTTTAATCATCAACAAATGCAACATCAACTAATGCAAAAGCAGCAGCTGCACCGGCAGCAGCAGCAGCAGCAGCAGCAACAGCAGCAGCCGCATTTGCAACAGCAAGCAAAGCCGCAGCTTCCTGCACAGATGCAAACTCACCAAAACCAAGTGTCCCAGCTTCATCAAATCGATGTAAATGACTTGAAGATTAGGCAAAATATGGGTGTTAAGCCGGGGGTCTTTCAGCAGCATCTCCCAGCTGGCCAGTGTTCTTCTTATCCCCATCAACAACTGAAAACAGGATCTCCATTTTCTGTTCTGTCAAATCATCTTCAGGCCTCTTCACCTCAAGTTTTGCAACATTCTTCTCCGCAAGTTGACCAGCAGAACCTGCCACCTAGAACTGGAACTCCTTTACAATCTGCTAGCTCACCTTTTGTTGTTCCATCTCCTTCAACTCCTTTGGCTCCTTCCCCCATGCCCGGAGATTCTGAGAAACCTATGCCAGGAGTTTCCTCACTTTCAAATGCTGGAAATGCTGGACAACAAGGAGCCAGTGCTGTTGTTGCTCCAGCTCCATCTCTTGCCATCGGCACTCCTGGAATATCAGCGTCGCCTTTGCTTGCAGAGTTCAGCGGTCCTGATGGTACTCATGGTAACAATTTGGCATCTGTTTCTGGCAAGTCAAGTGTTACAGAGCAGCCTCTTGATCGCCTAATCAAAGTGGTCAGTAATGATAATATTTCTCATTCTTATCTTTTGTAGTTCTTAATGCTTTGTTTTTCACATGGTAGCAATCACAAAGGTTGTGTCTAACTTTTTGTGTTGTAATTCCAATGGTCCTTCTTGGGTTGTTTGTGAAATCATCTTCAGCAATGTATTATCTTATTATTTTTCAGGTAAAGTCTATGTCACCTGCGGCATTGAGTGCCTCTGTCAGTGATATTGGCTCGGTGGTCAGCATGACTGATAGGATTGCAGGATCAGCTCCGGGCAACGGTTCTAGAGCTGCAGTTGGTGAGGACCTAGTTGCTATGACGAAGTGTCGTCTACAAGTTAGAAATTTCATTACCCAAGATGGAACAATTGGGACTAGGAAAATGAAGCGCTACACTAGTGCCATGCCCTTAAATGTTGTATCATCAGCCAACAGCATTAATGATAGTTTCAAACAGTTCAGTGGTTCGGAAACATCTGAACTCGAGTCAACTGCAACATCTAGTATCAAGAGGTCCAAGACTGAGGTATTTCTCTTTCCTTGGAATATGAATTTATGGAAGCACAAACTATTTAAACAAAGTTTTAAAAGCCATTTTTTGCGGTACGCATTAAAGTTGGATCAGGTTTAGTCATTTAACATCAAGGAAAATGAAGTTAGTGAGACTAATTAAATACTCGTGCTCAAAAAAAAAAAACAAAGAAAGAAAATTCTCGTAACCGATGAAACATAAAAAGCCTTGTTTGCCTATGATATTGGTTTCAAGCAATTATACCCTTGGTGCATCCCCATCAGAGGCCCACCCAGTTTCTTCTTACGAAGAAATTATGGTGCTCCTTTTGCAGGCTAGCCATGCTCTTTTAGAAGAAATAAGGGAAATAAATCAGCGTCTTATTGACACAGTAGTTGATATAAGTGACGAAGATGTTGATCCTAGTTCCGCTGCTGCAGCTGTTGAAGGGGGTGAAGGGACCATTGTTAAGTGCTCTTTCAGTGCTGTAGCACTCAGCCCGAACTTGAAATCACAGTATGCTTCAGCACAAATGGTGGGTTCTCAAAGATAATGTCAGGCTTTATTGCTCATATGCAGTATCCTATGTATTGACTATGCTGTTAATATTTTTGCAGTCACCGATTCAGCCATTAAGGTTGCTTGTTCCCACAAATTATCCCAACTGCTCCCCAGTCCTGTTAGACAAATTTCCAGTGGACATCAGGTGAGGAAAAATCATCCTAACTGCTCTGAAATGCATGTCGAGAAATTTATCTTTTTGCTTCTTTCATGTCCCCGTTGGTATTGTCCTTGAGAGATCTCTCTACTTCTACTACTGAACGTCATTGTTATGTTCAACTTTGTAGCAAGGAATACGAAGATCTTTCAGTGAAAGCAAAGTCGAAGTTTAGCATATCTCTGAGAGGCCTTTCGCAGCCCATGTCTCTTGGGGCAATAGCAAGGACTTGGGATGTTTGTGCTCGTGCGGTTGTTTCTGAGCACGCGCAGCAGAGTGGCGGTGGTAGCTTCAGCTCAAAGTATGGGACTTGGGAGAACTGCTTGAGCGCTTCTTAATCATCTCTGCCGACCTTGAACAAAGAGTCGAGTTGCAGCTTGCTCTTTCGCTCCCGGTTGTTTGAAGGAGTTTGTGGATGAGTCTGCAGCTGAGCCAAGTTCTTTAGTTTTTGTAGGAAGATATATTCTAGTTGTATGTGGAGAAAAAGGAATAAGCTTAGGCCGGTGTTTAAAGTTACATTTGTATAGTAGGTGTGCAATAGTAAAAGGGGGGGATGCATTGTTGCACTTGCACACTGTTAATCTATCAGTTCACCCGTGGATATTTTTTTGTTGGAAATGCACAATTGGTAGAATGTATATTTTTCATGAATTAATTTATACTTTGTTTAGCATTTAAATTTAATTTCAATTAAATTGTATTTTTTTATTTTAATTTTTGTCTTTTTCTGAGAAGTCAATAAAATTTATAACTATTTTTTGAAAAGTCAATAATTTCAATTTAAAAATTTTAACTTCAATCGATGAATCAAACGTATGTTTAATAATTAAAACTAGTTAGTCACCTACCTGTATGAAAAAAAAAAAAAAAAATTATGGGTGATTTGAAAAAGTAATATTTGATTTCACCTCGTTTAGACCACTACAGAGTTGGGAAGTGTAAATTGAATATTTTCTAATTTTTTGAACGTTGACAAAGTAAAACAAAGAAACAAGAGAGTGAAACAAATAAACCATAGCTGTGCTGGTTGAACTGTCAAAGCCAGCGTAGTGCTTGATGTCTAGTGTCACGTGCCGTCCGTTGGCCACAATGAGCGTAGGACTTTTGGAACCTTCCAAAAAATCTCATGCAACCGTTTTTATAGACATCTCCTTACCTCTCATTAAACTGCTCAGAAATGACGACTAAAACGTTCAGTTTAATTAGCCGCGAGAGAGAGAGAGAGAGAGAGTCGAAAAAATATTTTTCACATTTTTTTTAATAAATAAAAAGATAACATTGAACTCTATACTTTTTTGGGAGCTTCTACATTATATGTCTTTCTATTTTTTATCTTTTGGAAATGTCTTTTAATCATTAAATTAATATTTTAACAATATGGTTTGTAAGTGTCTATCAATATTAGACTGTTTCAATTATAAATTATACAATTAAAAATTAATGCAATAGTCATTCTTAAATAATACGAAATGGGAGATCTTATAGTAGAAATTTCCTCTTCTTAAAAACAAAAAAAAAAAAAAAAAAAAAAACCAAAAAAAACTTCAGATAGGAACTGAATTTTTCCACTACTAATAGGTAATGAATTGATAACTATTAACTACCAATAAAAATAAAATAAAATAAAAACCCCACAACTACGTAAATTGATGTTAGAAAAACTAAATTTGAAACTTGTGTTTATAACATTAGTCATTAGAATAACAATTTAATCCATAAAATAAAAGAAAAATCCCTACTGTAAATGTTTTCACAAAGTTGTTTCTTAGGAAAAAAAAAAATCGTTAGAAAAGAGAACTTTTTTTCTTTTTTTAATATTGAAAAAAGGAAACTTAACTTAACAACAAGCTTCACACTAATTAAAAGAGAGTAAACTTTTTTTTTTTTTTTGACATTGAAAATAGTAAACTTAACTTAACACCGAGCTTCATACTAAATTAAAAAAAAAAAAAAAAAATCAGCGCCGAACTATAGTCTGTCCCCAACAAAAACCTATAGAATATATAGTAATAAAAAAGATACAGAAATCAACACTTCCAAATCCAAAGTAAAGATTTCCCCAAAAAAAAAAAAAAAAGGGAAGAAGAAGAAGAATATATTTATAAAAAAAAATAAATAAATAAACCTATAGTATAGAAGATGCACAGACAACCATTCAAAGAGAAAAAATAATTATTAATAACTCTTCATTGCCACTTAAAATGAACCAAAAAAGAATTAAAGATTGCAAAATCAAAATATATATATAATTTGCGATATTGACATCAGCAAATTTGCATGATAGTTTCTATATATGACGTGGCGAACATTTAGAGGGGAAAAAAATTGTTTTTTAAAAATTCACACCTGATTTCATCAAATTCAAAAAGATAGAAGTAACTAAAATATTAAAAAAAAAAAAAAAGTCCTTGTTGAATTATAACTTATTTCGCAACAATTTACAGTTCAAATTCAACTTATTGAGCGTGCAAAGCCATAAATTTGACAGCTGTTTTTAAAATTAATAATAATAAAAATAATAATTTGTTTTTCGAAAGAAAATAATTTTCGTTTATTGAAACTAAAGAATAATAATTATGCTTTTTGACTTATGAGAAGTGTCCTTCTCCGATTCGAAGTAGAAAGGTGGTGAATATAATAACTCTATAAAATCGGCAGCCCACAGCTTGTATCTCTCTTCTCTCTCAGGACCCGAAAGCTAAACCCTAATCCACGCCCGGTTTCTCTTAACCGCCTTTTAGAATTTCAAATTGCCCTCCATAACTCCACCAAATTACAACTTGCCCTTTTCTCTCAACATCTATAAATACCGTTGTTCATTCTCGTCTCGTGTTGGAAAAATAACTGCCCAAACCAGAAAGCACATCAAAGAAACGGTTTTTCTCTCTCTAGAACACGACTCTCTCTCTCTCTCTCCCCTCCCTATGACTGCGACAATAGCGGCGGTTTCGTCGTCCTCGTCTAGGGCAAGATCTGACAATCCGACTCTTTACGGGATTCGCACCCCATCGCCGTCGTTCCCGTCGGGATTTGTGTCTTCGACGGCGAGATTCTCTTCCCGTAATTCGTCCACAGCGCCAGCGGCACCATTCCTCTCGCGCTCTTCCTCTCCCACTCGCATGAGCATGTACAGGCGCTCTGCGTCCCAGTCCTCGCGGTCCGTGCTGTTCTCTGCCGGCCGGCCGGTCTCTCCGCTCCAGCGTTCGATCTCGGTGGGGCAGCAGCGCAACGGCGGAGTCGGCGGCGGAAAAGGCCAATGCAACGGCGACGGCTCAGTTTCCTGCAAGAAGAAGAAGTGCATGTGTTCCCCTACAACGCACCCTGGCTCATTCCGGTGTTCTCTGCACAAGAACTCTCCACGCGGCAGTAGCGATCAGACGCCGCCGTCGTATCACTCGATTCATAGCAGTAACTTGAACTTGCTGCGATCGGCGATGGCGAACTCGCTGGTAAGGATTGGAGGAGTAGAAGGCGACTTGGTGAAGAGAGCCTTGTCGGCTCTGATCAGGCCGTCGTCGCACCACCAGCGGCGCCGATCCGTCTTCGTGCCGAGGCCAAGCCGACTCTCCATCATGTCCACAGCCGAAGATTCTTGAATCTTCTTGGTAGGATACCATACTACTACTAGGGATTTTTAGTACTAGTTTGAATTTTGATACATAATTAGGCGATTTTAGTCTGGAGTTGGCCCACAAACCGTGATGTTTTCTGATGATTTTTTGGATTCTTGAAAACAAACAAATGAGCTCGATTTGTGGGGTCGGTAATATTTTTTGCAACAAGATTTACGAAGCTAGTATTTTTGACTTCGCATTATCAGATTCATTGTTGATTAAATAGTTTCTTTTTATTTGCACTTCTTGTGATTATATAATATTTCTTTTATTGTCCTTTTTTTTTTCTTTTTCTTTTTTTTTCATTTAACAAGATTTGGAGATTGAGATGTGTGTTTTTGTCACATATTTGCAGCAGATGATTTATTATTATTATTATTATTTTGGTTTGTATGAATTTTTGTTGAGATCAACAGAGATTATAGATGGTATATACTGATAAATTCTACCTTCGTTTCTGTTGTGTGTGAAACTTGGACTAGTCCTTTTATGGAATCCACAATACAAAATTGCTTAACCTTATAATTGGTAATTAAAAGGGAACGTAGTAAATTGGTCCCTTTCAAATATTAATGGTCACGATTAATATTGTTTTTGTGCTTTATAATGAGCAATTATGGGGCTATTAACCAAAAGGCAAATGGAATAAATTTCAATAAAAATTAGATTCCCTTTATGAAAATTATTGTAAGTGGAGATTATCTGTCTCCACCAATTTATTTCTACTTGTTAATTTCTGTTTTTATCAGGTTGAGTCATTGAATTTGAAAAAAAAAAAAAAAATTTTGAGATAGGTAATGTGATTGGAAAGGAAAGTAAAGTGATGACAATGATACTTATTGATTTCCTTTTTAATATTTTGCTCATCTATTAATTATTTTTTGATATAATAGGAAACAATACCATATCTGTTTTTAGTGTTCTTAAACTCATAAATTTAAATTTATGAATGGAATTGTTATAGTATATTTTTCATATCAAATAATCATTGGTACATGTGAATTTATTCAAGATAAGTAGACAACTTTTGACATTCATACCTTGGACAAAAATAATAATTATCAAGGGAATGTAATTATTAATTTCTTTTTATTAATTTTCTATATATGTGGAATCCATTGAACTTCCATTATTTATTTTATAAGTAAACACACTATTAAAAAAAAAAAAAAAAAAAAAACTTTTTATTTACCTTTTTTTTAATAAGATATATTTCTTTCCTTTCAAGTAAACGCGCCTAATTGAATTATGCAACTCTTGCTATGATACCCAATTTCGACCCCTTCCCCAAACAGCCAAAAGAAAAGGAAAAAAAAAAAAAAAAAGAAATAATGTGGAAGGTTTGTAACCATGCATGTTGCGGGAGGGGAGACAAACCCGCGGCTCTCTGAATAATTTTGGATGTTTTTGTACTATTTGAGACTTGTTACATGGGACATGGTTGGTGCAGTGATTTAGTTTGCTGACATACTGACATGGCACGTGAATGAAAAACTCATAATCAACATTATTTTAACCGTAAGATCGATGATTGGATGATTCTAGGTCGTTAGAACAAGTAATTTAAGAACATAGTGCAACTATAATAAGATAATCCGACTCAGGTTTTCAAAATATTCGATTAGCTAGGTAGCTCATTGTGTTGAACAATGAAACTTTTGTTTTTTGTTGTTTTTGCTACTTGTTTCAAGTTATGTCCCCAGATTCTCTGATGAATTTTTCCAGATAAAATATTATTTTTGAAACCAAAAGCTGGATCTACTTAAAATTCTGGCTTAACAGGTGGAAAGGAGAAAAGGGCAATTAAGTGGAAGGAGAATTAAATAAATGACTTGGTTGGCTCTTTTTTTCTTTTTCTTTCTTTTCTCCACTTGAGTATATATAGGGATTCAAACTTTACATCTTTTAGTATAGTCGAGTATCAAATTATTGCTAAAATATATTTGCAACCACCTCTTTTCTCCGTTTAAAATAATCGAGATGGGTATAATTCTTACTAGAGGCCACAAAACTAGAGATGACGATTGAAGGGGGATTTTCCTAAACTTCTCTTACTCGGTTTAACTTTCTTGGGAAATCTAGATAAATGCCTCTCTAATGAATTAAAAACAAAAAACAAAAAACAAAAAACAAAACAAAAACAAAAACAAAGAATGAGAGAGCATAAAGATTTATGAAATTGCTTTACACCAAATTCACTTTAGTCTTGGATGTTTGAAACATTTCTAAATTCACCCCCAAATAAAAATCAATACATGAGTCGTGTGTGGTGAGCAGAAAGATTATTGAAGTTGATTGTAAAAACCCTTTCAACCTCATCAAACGTTTTAATATATGTTTAGAGAGAGAACCACGCAGAATATACCAAGAACAAAGTATGAACATGAAACTAAAAAGATATATTAAAGGAGAGCACATTTCCTCACTATAAAATATCAAGGACACCCATTCTTTTTCAAAAGGGCTAAAAACACTCATTCTAATTCCACAACTTTTAAGTATAACTTATACGACATGTAGCTTGATTTGTAAAGCCCAAAATAAGTAGGTGGCGTCATGAAGCCCATATAAATAGTCAACATTAAGGGGCCCAAAAAGTGGAGATGCAGCGGAGAAGAGTTGTCAAAGCTCACAAGGGCATTACAAAACGGAACTTGTAAAACATGCCTCAACAAATCATTATATTGCAGATGCCAAGACACAGAAATGGTAGAGCTTTTCGAGAGTCAATTAACATAATGATTTAACCACTTTCTTAAAAGTTATCTAAAAATTTTTATTCATAAAATGACATCAAACAATCAGGAACAACCGTAGTCGTTCCTATATTAAAATGAAAGTTGTCATTTTGGCGAATAACTAGCTTTTGAAGTAAGTTTTTGGTGGGACACCCCCGCACCCAAACCAAAACCAAATAGAAGTTTTACACTACTTCAACATGGCTGTCATTGCTTTAGCAACTAAACTTCGATATATATATATTTATGCCCTACCACGTGTTATAATTCATGAATAATTAATAAAAACAAGAAACATACTCGAAATATTGACAATATTAAACACTTCAACTAATAAAATATAGATCAAATTTATAAATTTCAAAATTTGAGATTTACAGCTTATTAGTTGTGTTGTTAAATAACAGGATATAGTAATATACTATAACATTATTCATATATTAATTATCAGTCATCAATATTCAATAGAGTTTTTTTGGCTCACTTATGGAACCCCACAAAATAATGAGAACTTTTCTAGATATTAGACTAGTAGATCCTCTCTATCAGATAATAGACTGGTAGATCTCGTCCCTCGGAAGCAGAGGCTGCTGTTAGGTAACAATTCTATTATTATTTGTGCGTGCTTTACCCCCCAGAAATAATAATAATTCCAATTATTATTTTCTTCACCAAAAAAAAAAAAAAAAACAATTCAATTTTTTTTCGAAGGACTTGCCTAAAAAAAAAATAATAATGTAATTGATTTATGTGGTCTTTCTTCCTTAAAAGGAAAAAAATAGAACTCAGAAACCAAAAAAGAGAAATTTTCCAATCATTAAATCTTAACAAAATTATTTTAAGACAAAAATACATTATAAAACATATTTAAACATCTAAGAACAAGAAATATATGCAGAACTAATGGATTGTATAGATAATTCAAACCAATACAATGTCACACCCACCACTATAATTTTCAAAAAAGAAATCACATCTAACCGATTAATTATGTGATAATAGTTATTAATATACTTAATTTATGATAAAGAGAGGAAAATCCACAGAGAGAAAGAGAGAAAGAGACAGGGAGATCTTGAGATAGATAATAATTTTTTTTTACCAAAAAAAAAAAAATCTTGATTTCTTTTTAGTTTTTTAAGGATTGTTTACTAAATTTAACAGAAAAAAAATTATTATTTCAGAAATCAAAAAAATGGAGACAAAAATGTTACAAACATAATAATTTAGGGACCAATCGAGTAATTAAGTTAATATGTTAACATTTGTTAACGGATTCAATTAAAAACGGATCTTTTACAATTTTTTAGAATTCATTATCATTTCAACTTTAGAAAGAAAAAAAAAAATCAAAACCTCGCAAAAGTGATAGTTCTAACTAACTAAACAATTGAATATAGGAAAAAATGAATAATGGTCTTTTTGGGGTCACGTCTGTAGACGACATTTTAAATGTTAGAGATGGTTTGAGTTTTGAAAATATGTGTTTAGTAAAAATATTAGAGTGAAAAAGTATGAAAACTTGAAATATATTAGGATAAAAGTTAACAACATGGATCTTATTTCATTTTACTTAAATTTATATGTAATTTAAAATAAAATAATATCTCATTTTAATTTAAAACGATAAAATTATAAATTTTTAAAATTTAAATTATTTAAAACTATTTGAAAAAATAAATAATTGGAGTAAAGGAACAAAAAAATATATATTTGAAAAAAAAAATTCCAAACCCCACCCCAGAAGGGGCCAAAATAAATAGGAGATTCACTTGAAAAAAAAAAAAATCAGGAGGAGTACTTGCGCATGATTGTCTTGGGGACAATGTGGGCCATGGGTGGTCAAGATCAGCATCTGTCGTTTCTCACCTCTCTCCACATTTTCTTCCACGGTATCTAAACGCCACCACAGTCTAGAGCTCACAGTTAATCTCGCAGTTAATGTTGATTAATCTCGCTTTAATCTCCCATTTTTGCAGTTTACGACATACGACTGTTTCACACACAAAGACACAAGTTTTATGCCGTAGCTAGCAGTTGTCAGCAGCATTTTGTCGTCGAACATGTCGGGGCCGGTTCTGAAAGCAGGAAGCAGGCCGCCGTGGGTGGGTTTGGCGGCGGCGGTTTGGGTCGAAATAGCCGCCGGAAACGGCTACACCTTCACACTCTACTCGCCGCTGCTGAAATCGGTTCTGGGTTTTAGCCAACAGCAAGTGACCATTCTTGGAGTCGCAAATGATATCGGAGAGAACGTGGGTTTGCTTCCTGGGATTGCCTGTAATAAGTTCCCTCCTTGGGCTGTGCTCTTGGTTGGCACGGTTTGTTGTTTCCTTGGCTACGGTGTCATCTGGCTTGTTGTTAACCACACTCTTCCCAACTTTCCTTTCTGGCTGGTGAGTGCTCTGTGTGTGTGTGTGTGTGTGTGTGTGTGTGTATTTGTTGGTTTTTTTAAGTTTGAAGCTTGCGCATCTGAGGTTTAATCGTTAGAAATGGTAGTTTGGTTGCTTTTGTGATGTTGCTTGATGTGTTTAGTTTCTTATCTGCTTAACAAGTTCAATATATGTTTCTCCGAAAGAATTTGCTTTTAAGTAGAAATAATCGTTGAAATGGGGAAAAAAAGTTCCAATACTTAGAACATGGATCTGGATTTTAATTGCAGTAAGTTTGTGTGAATAAGGTATTGAATTTGAGCCATTTGATTCTGCTGATGTATAGTTGACGTGATCACTACCCTTCTTATGTTGTTTGGTGAGTAATTCCTTTTTTTTTTTTTTTTTCAAGTGATTAATTTTCTCAATCTTAGTTTCCCGGATTCAGGAAAGGTATGCTTCACTGTCATTCTAGTTAGTTATCAGCAGCCACTTATAGAAATGGAGAGAGACTTAAACCATGAGGTTGTTGATTGTATTTAGTCGTTTTCGGCTTAAGTGGTTTCTTGCTAATGAGTTGGTTTTTTGGGGCTAGGGATCCTGTAAGATCACAATACCATACTTTTCTATGTTGTGTAACTGTTCTTTGTTATCATTGTTGGTGTTTTTGGGTTCATAGTGAAGTACCATATATAATTTTTCGATCATTCCGTTTGTACCCATTCTCACTTTATCCCCAGATATTTAAAAACTCCCATTTCACTATTCCAAACTTTGGTTAGAATTCCTGTTAGAAAGAAATAGAACATACGGAAATAGAGAGGCTACACATAGATTTAATAGTAATCCCATCGTAAACAACCCAAATTATCACAATCAAACAAAAATAAAACTCGAAGCAAACAAAAATGAAGAATTTGCACCGCAGGTTGGCACCATCCGTTTTCATTGGAGTTGAAATTCTTCTATTCCAAATAAATAAAATCTCAAACGTCTCATCAAAATTCTTCTTTTTGTATGGTTTGCTTTTAACCGGAATTCTAACAGAGGGGGATAAGTGAGATTAGTTAAAAGTTCAGAGTAGTGAAATGAGATTTTTTTTAAGATGGGGTGACAAAGTGGGAGTGTGTAAACTTCGGGGGCACAAATACAAATGATCTGTAAATTTTTGAAGCATATCTGTAATTGTTTTTCGCATTCTTGGATCCAGGGCGTTCGTCTTAGTCAATATGTTTTTATGTTAGCATTTGGACTCACAACCTCTATATTCCAATGTTCTGGCAGTTGTTCATCACTCTTTGCATAGCTACAAATAGCAACGCTTGGTTTGGAACATCTGTGCTTGTGACCAACATGAGGAACTTCCCTCTCAATAGGGGCACTGTTGCTGGAATTCTCAAAGGCTATGTTGGGATCAGTGCTTCAGTGTACACGGTCATATACGGTCTAGTACTCAAAAAGTCCCCTTCCAATCTTTTATTGTTCCTTGCTCTTGGGATACCAGTGTTGTCTTTGGCCATGATGTATTTTGTCCGCCCATGTACACCAGCTTCTGAAGAAGACCCTTCGGCGCATATCCATTTTGTCTTCACTCAAGCTTTTAGTGTTTTACTAGCAATCTATTTTCTCACAGTCACGATATTATATGACACCATATCCTTGAGTGATGCTGCGTCCTATACTTTAGTTGCTATAATGGTCGTGTTTCTTCTGTCTCCCTTAGCAATTCCTATCAAGATGACACTTTTTCCTGCAAAACCTAAGAACCTTGCCTTGGAAGACAATGCCGCTGATATAGATCCATTGTTGAGACCTTCTTCATCAGCTACAAATCTTGGAAGTTTTCACGAGAGCGATTATACTTCAGATGTGGATATGCTTCTTGCCATTGGTGAAGGGGCGATAAAGCAAAAAAGGAGGCCTAGGAGGGGTGAAGATTTCGCATTCCGTCAAGCGTTTATAAAGGCTGATTTCTGGCTTCTTTGGATTGTATACTTTCTTGGGGTTGGTTCAGGAGTAACTGTCCTCAATAATTTGAGCCAAATTGGAGTTGCATTAGGATTTGATGATACCACAATACTGTTGGCTCTTTTCAGCTTTTGCAATTTTGCTGGTCGTCTTGGCTCCGGTGCTATTTCTGAGTACTTTGTCAGGTCATTACTTGTTAACTTCAATCTCAAAATCACATGCCATAGAATTGTTTTTTAATTGCTGTAAACACCGTAGCCGATTTAAGGACATATATAATTATATATATTTGGATAATAGATAGCTGATTTATAGTTTAACCTTGAACAACAAGATTTGTGTGTCTTCTTATTTTATGTGCTTAGCTCTCTTGCCTCTTTTTCAAAACAACTTTTCCTCTTTCGCACCTCTTGTCTTGCTGGTGAGGGCAATTTGTTGTTGTAGATCATGAAGCTAAAGTCAATATGACCCGGTTTCTTTCAGGTCAAGGACAGTTCCTCGGTCTGTCTGGATGACTTGTGCGCATGTGCTTATGATCGCGGCGTTCCTTTTGTATGCATCAGCCCTCGATGGCACGCTCTTTGCTGCAACTGCTCTGCTTGGGGTTTGCTATGGGGTTCATTACTCTATGATGGTCCCAATTGCCTCTGAGCTTTTCGGATTGAAGCATTTTGGTGTAATTTACAGCTTCATGCTGCTAGGCAATCCCATCGGTGCGGTTCTTTTCTCAGCTCTGCTTGCTGGTTACGTATATGATGCCGAAGCCACCAAGCAAGGAGGAGGTTCCACCTGCCTTGGTCCGGATTGCTTCAGGCTCACATTCCAGGTTCTAGCTGCGGTCTGCGGACTAGGTACTGTCTTGGGCATAATTCTAACAATCAGAATAAGACCCGTTTACCAAATGCTTTATGCTGGGGGTTCTTTCCGTCTGCCTCAAAGTTCAGCCCACTGATCAGAGTTGGAGACACCTTTGCCTTAGAAAAAGCAATTCAATCTGGTTTTCGATAGACGGTTGTTCAAATGATGTTGTTTAAGCACAATGGGAACATCCTACGCATGATTCGGTATATGTTCGTTATGTTATGCAATTTTGCTAAGTGGTACTTAGAATGCCCCCACAAAGAAGCATGTATCGTGTGTAGGTTTTATGCTTGTTTCTAGCAATAAGTTTTGAGGAAGATGTCGTGGGGATATAATACATATATACATATATATATATATATATGTATATGTGATTAAAATTCCATATTCAAATCAATGCATTATTGCCCTTTTGAGGGCTGTTTACAATAATGAATGAAAATATTCACGTTGCTGTAATGCTCTGTTCAGACAGACGTGATTAAGCTGCTATAATGCCATTGTCGTTGTTTCTCTGTTCAATGGCTCTGTTAAAAAATGACCCGCAGCATGGAATTTACGACCTCTTTGTCTTAGTTGTGGTGTTCAGCTCTGAACATTCTCCGATATTAAATTATTTCCGATTCTTACTCATAAAAATCTCTACTTTGCTTCATAAAAATATTCTAAACTTGGTCATATAATCTCAATATTCTCAATATACATTTGCCTCTGTTTGATTCGGCAGTTAGAGAAGAAATTTTAAAGTTAGAATTTGTTGATTTTTTAAAAACTAGTTATAATTTTTGTTGACTTTTCAAAAAAAGGACAAAAACTAAAATAAAAATTTTGAGTTAGAGATAGTGTACCAATTGCATCCAAAGTCGGTTTTTGTTGCTATTAGTGCTTAAAAGTAAAGGTTATGAATCCATGAAGCTTCCAAGAAGATGACTTTGCCTAAAGCCCAGAATATCAACAGTTCTAAAGATGATAACTTCCTCTTCTTTTTTTTTTTTTGTCGCGGGGGGGGGGGGGGGGGGGGGGGGGGGCGGGCACGGGCCGGGGCGGGGGTGTGTGGCGGGGGGGGGGGGGGGGGGGGGGGGGGGGGGGGGGGGGGGGGGGGGGGGGGGGGGTGTGTGGCGTGGTGTGTGGGACTGGGATGATGTGTAGAGGTTACTTTGCGTTTAATTAAAGTTTTCAAATATTTTTTTTCTTTCTCCAGTCCCATCAAAAGAAAAAAATTTATAAATAAATAAATAAAGGCAAAAGCATTAAACCCAAATACAAGTCTGCAAGAGAGTGGAATTCCTACCATTGAATTTCATTATACCATTACCTTCCCTTTTTCTTTTACATGCTCCAACACAATCATTCTTTTCACAAAGTAGAGTGATTTCATTTCACTCAAAGATCAAGACTAGATACTCATATCAGAATTATAAAAGATTTAAAGAAAAAAATATTTTAAAAAAAAAAAAGTAAAAGTAACCTTATAATCTCCTACATGAAACAGACTCTTGGCTCTAAAGTATGCTGTCTGCATGACCAGACCAGTCCAGGCCCACCACTACTGAAGGAAAAAAGAAAAAAAAAGGAGGAGCAAAAGCAAAGCAAAGTGTTTGTAATAATAATTATGTGAAACACAATAAAACCAACCCAAAAAACCTCTGGTGGATGAACCCAAAAAAACCCATCTCTCACCATTTTAACTTAATTAAAATAAAATAAAAAAGGGAAAATTTTTTTCTTTTTTTTTTGGTTTAAATTTCATGTAGGTTTCAAATCCTGGAACATAGTATCCCACCTGATCTCTTCAACACCAGTTGACCAGTACCCATCATCCTGATCATGATCATGATCATCCAAGATCCTGTCCTCCTTTCTCAGATCATAAACCACGGGGCTTGACGAGAAGCTCTCGATCCTCGGCACTCCGGCGGAGACCACCACCGGACTCCCATTGGTGAGCTGCAACAGCCTGCCTTGTTGCTGCGCCACCACCAACTTCTTGTTCCTCTTCTTCAGCATTGTTCCTCTGAGCCTAGCCCCGTAGCCAGTCGTACTACCAGTGGTAGTCCTCTGGACTACCACGAGCGCCGTCGAGTCCTGGCGGCTGACCAGGGTCCGAATGTAGTTGGCCAGGCACCGTTTGGTCCTCTTGATGGCGACGAGAAGCCTCTTCATGGGTCGTGGGGTGTGGCCTCCTTTCTCTCTTCTGGCCAGCTTCAGGATCTCTAGCCTGTGCTTGGCTATGGAGATCCCCATGCTCTGCAGAAACTCGTGGTTGAAGTAGACTATGTCTTCCTCTTCCAGCTCATTGTGGGCGAAGGCGAGGCCGTATTCGTAGACTAGCGACGGCTGTAGCCCGGTTTTCGACAGCCACGAGAACCAGTCCATGGCAAAGATCAGATGTAGGAGGGTTTAGCTCTTCTTCTTCTTCTTTTAGTGGGTTTGCTTTTTTTATAATTTGAGAGGGAATGGATAGACAGAGAATTATTTATAAAGTGGAGGGGTTTGAGAAGGTGGTAGAAAAAGGAAGGCGGTTAAGTTCGTCGTATAAAAGAATTCTACGATGAAGTATGAAAAATACGGTCAAATCCGACTGATGGTACACGATTATAAGAAATATCGAAGTTAAATATATAGATATATATATATATGTGTGTGTGGATGTGTGTGACAATAGTACAGGATTTGGTATAGATCTGACGATAACGATGTGTAGATTGGGATATTTTATAGAATTCTCCTTGTAAAATTGGTGGGTGATTTGGGAATTTTTTTTAATATTTAGTTTTGTGAATTTGTTGTTAGTTGAAACTTGAGAGTGACTAAAGGGAAAAGGACATTTAATAGGGAGGTGGGGGGCTATGCATGCATACACATGTTCCCTCCAAAAATGGGCCTTGAGGGTTGAGGAGAGTAATTACCCTTTTATTGGGGTTTTCTTTTTTTTTTAACCTTTTTTTTTTCAATTTTATATTTTAATTTTTATTGGAGAAGTGAGAGAAAAGGATTCCAAATTGTGGAATGTGCATCAATATCGGTGGCCTTCAATCACGGCAATTTGGTAAAAGGTATATGGCTTGTGGGGACGTGTAAACCCCCCCTAGTGTGTGCCTCTTTGTTTGCGTGTGTTGAGTGGGAAGAAAGTGGAGAACAAAATGGGAACTCAAATTTTCAAATTTGGAGTAACTTCTAAAAAGACTTCAACGTGGGGGTTGGTTTAACTTCTATCTATTGGAGTACAACTTTTTCTACCCATT
>JAFMPE010003109.1:0-16554 GCA_024759925.1 Ficus religiosa | reverse complement strand
TAATCGGCACAACAAGTAATGGGTAGGCATGATGAAGTTTACCCGTATGCACAAGTTTATGTATGTATGAGATGTTTCCAAGTTGTAGAAAAGAAAAAAAAATTTTTTTTTTCCTCTAAAATTTTCAGTAAGTTCTAGCGTTGAAACTAGGAAGTAAGATGAGTAAGCATGGTAACGGCCCACGTTTACGTAGTTGGCCCTACGTGGATGGCCAAGGCGTTACAGAAATGGTCTCATATCCGATATAGGATGATATATACGCATATATATACATGTATATATATATAGTTATTTTAATTCTCCACCAACATAATCCATTGATAATTACTTTCATCACTCTCTTTTTCAAAATTTTCAAATTATTTATCTAATTTTGTTTTGTTACTAGTTTTGTGAGGCATATTAAACTTATGATAAAACTTCTGATTAAAACTTGAGTGGTTGTTCTCAATATTATTTTCTTTATCGTTAAGAAATGTAAAATTTGAAGATCAATTGTAATGTCTTATTTATTAATAAAATTTCATTACAGAAGAAATGGTAGAAATTTTACTTGTTTTTCATGTTATTAATTTATAATTTTTATATTTAATTGTGCACCTACGCAGCTTAAAATTATCTCTGTTCTTACTTGCAACCACATTATCATTCGTTTTAATTGTTGTTTAACCGTGACTTTTTGCACCTTACTCACTTCATTTTCTAAGTTCTAGCCCTCTAATTTTTTTGTTTCAATCATATTTCTCTTCTACATCCTCCCTGCGTTTTCCGTCTTCCTTTGAATCCTCCTTGAATATTTCGCTTCCCTCTTAGCACGAAAACCATTTTTCTCTCATTTGTTCAGTTCATTTCACAATTCACAGGACTAATAAATTGTTTAAAAGATACTTTGTTTCTTCCAAAGCAAGCACGTAAACTAGTTCGTACCCCGGCATAGCCAAATCGCATATCACTCCAAATGTCCGAAAACAATTGACAATACGTGGCCATGTTCTTGCATAGAAGTTGAATGACGTCAAGTCAAAGTATAATATGGTAAAAACATTACATGAAAATCAGCATACACAACATTGTTAAATCATTACTTTAAAATTTTATCAGAACCATTACGTCAAGTGTCTCTACTTCATCAAATCCCAATTACCCTGATGGCAGTTCGTCCTCTTTTATCAGCTTCTACCAAACCAGATGATGGTATGGGCTCTCTATACTGCATGAAAATTAACAACATAAAATTATGAATTATTCTCATTTATACCTCTTGAATTTTAAGGTTACTCTCATTTTATTTCTGAACTTTAAAAACTTCCACTTTTACCTCCTTAAATATGAATTTAACCCAATTTTACCTATTTTATCAGGATTTCAGTTAAAAACAAATAGCAAAAAAATCGAGCTAAGTGCAGCCATGGGAAATTTTAATGTTTGTTTTTAGCAGAAATCTTAACAGAATGGGTTTAGTAAGGCTAGTTCCCTTATTATTATTATTTTTTTCATTTCTTTTTAACTAAAATTCTTAGAGAAGAGATAGATTGGGATTAAATTTAAAATTTAGCAGGCCAAGTAAGAGTGATCATAAAGCTTAGGGGATCATAGATGAAAATAATCCTTAAATTAAAAAAGTGTTACATTTCCAACAAAATATAAACAAAAAATTTTTTTTTTGAATATTGGAACTGTAAATTACTATCTATTATAAGCAACTGAAAAGTCTTAAATCCGGTATCTAATGATATCCAGCAATGAGAACATTAGTTACTATGAATGTGAATTTCAGTTACTAAAAATGTGAATTCCTGCAGAAAGAAATATAGCTAAAGTGAATGTGAATTCTCCTTATTTTGCATTTCCTTTTGCGTGAATTGACATTCCTAGTAACTGAAATTCTTATTCATAGTAAAAAAAATGAAGTTTCCATTGTCAGATATCATCATGTATTAGATTTAAGACCATTCATATAACTAACAACACGCTACATTAATAAGTGGCATGGAGATATAATTTAAGGAGCGTCTATCAGAATTTGTTACTGAACCTTTTAAGAGATATACACTCTAAAATTCACCTTTGTTCTTCAAGCCTTTTCCTTTCCATTTTCACTTTTAGTAACAGAGTTGTCGAAGCCCTGTGAGACACAAACGAGGAAAAAGTCCCAACAACAGCTCACCTTAATCAGTACTCTCTTTGTGTAGACGACACATATCCGCTCCTCGTGCTCGTTAGTTGCTGCTTCTTTAGGTCGTTCGCAGTTGCACTTGAGGCTGGCTGTGTTTCTTTTGTAGTTCAAGAAATCGCATCTGCAACATCGAATTCAGAAGTTAAATAAGATTTTCCCATTAGGCTTGAAGTAATATCCCAAACATCAAGAAGTAGAGTGATGCTCGCTAGTAGATGCCAAGTATGTTGAGGAAGAGAGATGGGGAGTGAGAAACTCACGAACGACATTCCCATATTCTCCAGGGTTTAACAGTCTCTTGGGCCGTGATTCCCGACAACGCAGACACTTCTTATTGCTTGCAAAATTCATAAACTGACACCTGCAGACAGAATTCAAATTGTAATGAGAAACTTTCTTGTTTGCAGCTACAATCCAAATTCTATACTTACAATGTAATTTTTGTATTCTTTTCGCTTAACTTCACTGTTCATACAGTTTTGTAATTCAATTTTTAAAAATCCATGACTTTACATAAACAAGTCCAAATTTAATTTTTTTTTTTTTAAATTGGATAGAATTTCAAGACAAATAAAACAAATTTCATATTGATATAATTTTTTTCCGAATAAATTTCAAGTTTTTACACCTTTTAACTCCAGCAATTCAAACGTTTTGATGAATACATAATCAATTTAAATCTAAATTCTGCAATCCAAATCTTAGCATAAAACGCATGCTTATTTCCAACAGAAAAGTAAGAGGAAAGTAGTACACATCAACTTTCTTATCGCTGATCTGAATTACAGATGGTATATTGATGTGGTACAGAGTACCTGAACTCCTTCTGACCACCAAAAAAAAAAAAAAAAAAAAAAAAAAAAAAAAAAAACCCAACAACAACAACAACAATTGGCAGATCTAAGATGTTCTTGCTCATGTTGATGGAAATAAATGCCAGTAAACCCTTCTGTTTTTGTGTACACTAATATAAAATTGCAAAAATAATTTCAGTTGCACCAGGATAATCACTAACAAAATAGGAAAACGGATGAGAAAAACTCATCAGTTACTGTCACCCAGGAGAACAATTAACAGCTCAAATCTTTACCGATCACTTCTTTGATGTATCGGAAGAACCAACTCACTTTTAAGATGTACTTGGGGTATGAAAGCTAGCTTGGATGACTGATTGCGACATATATATGTTCCTTAAATTAGTGTATGCAACTTGAAGTTGATCTTTTAAGGAAACGGGGGAGGAAAGAAGGTATCTTCATTACTTTTTTTATTTTTTTTGGCTCTGGAAAGTGGCATCGTCAGTACATGCTTCTGCCGGTTTGATTCTTTGACTAGGTATTTTGTCCATCTTTATTATGACAATTTTATTAGCGACCAAGGAGACATACTGCGGATATTGTGTGAAGATTTTAGGTATTTTATTACACTTGGGAGTTAGAAAAATAAGAGGTGTTATAGCAATGCATTTGATCGTTTCCTTCTATTATAATAAACTAATAGATTTCTGTAAATTTTATTTTCCTTTCATAAATAAAGGCACACTATTTCATGTTAACAGACGAGGAAATAAAAACAAACAGAACAATCAAATTAGAAACTCTTCATGGGCTACTGATACAGGAGTTCCGAAGAAAAGATACCACCTTATTATAGTTAATGGAGAGAATTTTATGAACTAAAAGATAAATATATTGATTAGCAGGACGAAACAGAAACACAGAGTTAACGTGGACACTTCTGATCTTCTTTCTTAATATCCACTTCATCTACACCAGCCTTTTCGGGTCCCTCGGCTTTGCACTTCAGGCAGCGTCTGTTTCTAGAAAAATTCATGAAATTGCATCTGCACCACGTCAAGTGAGCGTCAGTTTATGCCTAGAGATAAATAAGATAGTGTTTATAGGAACACAAGCATGTGATGATGGCAAAAGATTGAAACTTGCTTATACATGAAGTTTTTAACGTTGTGCAATCTTTATACACAAGCATGTGATGGCATTGTCGAAATTTAAGGGCAGAAGGGGGTGCATATCAGCTATATGAACAACAGAAACTTCCACAAAACTTTCCAATACTTCAAGCTTTTGCCGTCACAAACACCTGCATACACTCTTTAAGTTTTCAGCATCAAATGTAACATCCCATGACAAGAACAGGGTAAAACCCATAAAATCTAGTATCATAAACCACATGCTAATACTAATTTCCCTACAAGTATAAAATTCGTTGCCTGGTAATGTGAAAATTTCAAGGTTCATTTGGATCACACATTCATATGGTATTGTAATCTAATGTAATGGATATAATCCAATATGCGTTTGGGTGTCCCATACAACCATTGTTTTCAAATGGAATGTGTGTTTAGATTGTATTCAAATACAATATATGGAGGAACCAAATGAGTATTACATTATATTGGAGTTGAATGTGTGTTCCAAGTGAAGCACCAGTTTTTGGAACCTAGTTATGAGATAGAATAAATCCTAACTCGAAACATGGTATTATGATGTGACATATACTCTATTTGCTAATGCACTTCAACTCGATCATAGTATATAATTTTATCTGGTAACACCCTTTCGGTAAAAGACTAAAGTGTTTGGAAGTATAATGTGAAATAAGATCAAAAGAGTCCATTCAAGGTTGAATAAATCTGAGCACACATCACTTACTCAGGACAGGTCCAATCTCCTTTCTTCATTACAACTTCGGTTGTGCCAACACTTTTAGGGCCATCTTCCTTGCACTTTAGGCATCGTAAGTTTTTCGAGAAGTTAATAAAATTGCAACTGCAGAAAAATTGAAAAAGACATTAGTGCAAGATCTTAAGACTAGAAGTTTGAAATGAGAGGAAAAAAATAATAATAAAAATCGAAATGACAGACAGAAAATTTAACTTCATTCCAAATAATAATAATAATAATAATAATAATATCAATAACAACAATTTCAAAATCCATATTGAACCTGACGAAATTGCTACAGAAAAATGACTTGGGTGAACATGTAACCTTTCTATTGGGAAAACTACCGTAGAGCATCCGAAAAAGAGGCATATTTGGAACAGACCATGCATAGTTTAGACTAGAGATTTTAATTAAACATCAGACAGGACAAATGAACGTTATCGAGTAAAAAAAAAAAAAAAAGAAACAAAGAAAGAATAATTTTTCGCAAGTAGGGCAACAAGTATCTCAATATTTAGCAAAAACCAGTTTCCCTGAACGTATCAAGACAAAAAAAGTCTCACAGAAATGATAACGGGGGGGGGGGGGGGGGGGGGGGGGTGCAGAAACTAGTACAACTCAATGTCTCAATATAAAAATCCAAGTTTTTAAGCAGCAAATATATTTGCATATGTATATGTATAGAGAGAGAGGCGCCCAAAAAAAAAAACAAACAAACAAACAAACAAACAACTACAACTCAAACTCAAATTATTGAACAAGCAAAAAACTATAAATCTTTATTGGGAAATTTCAAATCTTACTCAATGTGACTCACTGAGGACATATCCTCTCTTTATTTCAACATTCTGTGATATATCATCTTTCACACTCGTAGATTTTTCTTTCTTTTTCGTTACCCTGCCAGCATGCTTTGGACGTGCTAGATCGGGAGAGGTTTCACTAAGCTCTGGCAACTCAGACGGTAGTTTTTTCGCACATGATTCATGTAACGACCCTCACGGGCCGTTTTAGTTGACTTCTCTTTTAATCATTCATCTCTTATAAAATTACAAAAAATATTAAACTTGAAATAAAAATCTTTACTTATCAGAAAACTTTACTTGGATAATTTTAAAAAACTCTAGAAATTTTTTTTAACCATATCAAAATAACTTTCATAATTAAAATATTATAAAAAAAACAATTTCATAAAATAAAATTTAAATCCATATGAATCATCCAATCAAATAATAATAAACTAAAGTCTCAAAACTTTATTTGAAATTAAAAATGTCCATCCCATGATTGTTCCTCCCGTTTTTCTATCACATATCGTCCTGCTTCCACTCCAAGTTCCTTCAAATGCTTTATCTTACTATTTCCTTTATCTGCAACATGTACTAACTTTAAATAAGTAAAAGCTTAGTAAGACACTTAAATCTTACAAACGTAAATAAACATTTTTCTTTGTTATCAACATCAAATATCTTCATAAATAAAGCATATTTAAAAAAAAAAAAAAAAACTTTTTAACTTTCAAAACCGTCATATATTGGGCTTGGCGTTATAACGTCATAGTGCGCTAGTCATAGAAGGAGTGGGGTAGCTATTTCCAAACTAATGTAACAACATCATCATCAAGGGTGTACAACGTCATTTTAAAACGTAAAAATACATATACATACATATATATATATACACTTTTCATCAAAATATCATCATAAGAGAAGTATTAATTAAGAACATCATAACATCATCATCAACATCAAAACATATACTTCTCAAATCTTTGATTCATATTGCAGATGAGAGTGCACTTGCATAAATGCCTTACTTACTCTTTCAAAATTTTTCCGATGGTGACTCGTGATTGACGTCTCGGGTGCTTGCTTTTAGAACCGTTCATGCCATAAATAATAAATATAATAGAATTAATTAAATATCATAATAATTCATCAAACACATCCATCATATTATAACAGCACCTAATAGGTCTATTTCATCATTTAATAACATCAAAATACAAAAATCGAATAATTACACAAAATTACAAAACTTTACAAAAACTGACAGTCAGATCTTTGTCCTTTCAAATTCATAAAACTTCGCACAGGACTTCAAATGATCTGAAACCGATTGTAAACAAAAGTAGACATTTAGATCTTTCCAATGGTATCTAATTCATTAAAAACAGAGAATGTTTGCACCCTTAAAAATAGTTTTGAATATGATCACCAAAATTTTACAGAACTGGCAGCTGGATCTTTGCGCCTTTGAAAAATCATAAAACTTCGCATAGGTCTCCAAACGACTTGAAACTGGTTTTAAATGAAAGTGGATATCCAGGGTTTTCTAACAATATCAAATTCATTAAAAACGGAGACCATTAGACCCTCAAAAACAGTTTCGAAATCCAATCGCTACAATTTTACAGAATCTGGCAGCCGGACCTCTGCCTATTTGAAAAATCATAAAAATTCATATATGTATTCAAACGATCTGAAACTAATTTCAAATGAAAATAGACATCCAGGGCTTTCTAACAATAACAAATTCGTTAAAAATGGAGTCTAGTTGCATCCTCAAAAAAAGTTTGGAAACTTATGATAAAATCTGGAAATTCCAAGTAGCAGTGGTCAAATCCGAAAATTTATTAAAAATTTAAAAATTATCACCACAACTTACATGATTCACACAGACACACACACATAAAACAACCCTAAGATATGTTTTTAACATATAAAATTATTAAATCACCATACCAATAAAATTATGAATCAAGAAATCAAAAATCCTAAAATTGTGTCATTGACAAAATCAACCATATAGTCATTCCTTCTATCATCATTTCATAAATATTTCTTATCATCTCCTCAAATTCACAAGATGAAACTCATCAAAAAAATAGATCAACCCCACCCCCCCCCTGAAGGATCTCAAACCAAAAAGAGTAATAATAATAATCATTAAACAAATGAAACAAACATACATTGAAATCCTTTTGATTTTGACTTGGATGAATTTAGAGGTTTGGTGGATTTTTTATTTTATTTTATTTTATTTTACTTTATTTTTGTGCATGTAAGAGGAAGAGAGAGTGAGAGAGAGAGAGAGAGAGGAGACTAGGGAAGTGAGAGAAAGGGACTAGAATTTTATATCCTATAAAAATTGCAAGTGATTTAATCCCAAATCAATTTTGGAATAATTGGAATATTAATTGGCTCAAATTAGGTGATTTATAGGTTGACAATCACTTATTTAGGGTAGGAAATTTATCAGATATCAAGAAAATTTATAAGGAAATCAATTGGGTATTAATTAGCTCATTCTCTCTCTCTTTTTTTTTTTTTCCCGGATAACATACTTTTCTCTTTTTTTTCCCCCCCTCTCTTCTCTTCTTCACGTTTCCATATCAACATTCCCAATTTTTTTTTTCTTTTGCCTATTGTTATTTACAGATGATTTATATATACACTTATATGTGTATAAATACACACATCATACTTCAGATATAAATATATATTACATAATATACTTATTTCAAAATATTCCTTTAATTAAACTATCACACAAAATTATCAAATCATCATAAAAAATAAAAAATAAAAAAATTCATCAATTTAGCATGAATTTTATTTTACCACATCGAGTTCTCATCGCATCACCTATGAAAAATAACTCAACATAACATTAGAATTAACTAATTACTATCTCATCATATTACCCATGATAATTTCTGATGTTAAATTTCTAACATTATTATTAGTTAGGATTTTGGGCATTACAATTCAACAAGCACTCTACCCACAGGGTTTTCTCATCCTGAAATAACGAGCGGATCTAAGTGCATAGAATATTAATATGTGCACAATATTAACAATCTGAGCATCTGCTCCAGATTCTTTTAGAATCACATGGGCTCTATCACAGGATCCTCGCAGATTGCAAGCACTACAAACCTGAATGCAAGTGAATAAACTCCCAAACAATGTCACAGTCCAAAAAAGTACAACTATACAAAACATTAAACCTTCATTTTTTTTTTTTCCTTGTAGATTGAGTAGAATTAGGATACTCAAAAAACTTTTACTAACAATTTTGGGTATCACATTACTCCAGCCCACGTCTAAACATCAACAAATTTAATGCGTAAATGCTAAAATGGAAATTACTTATATCTACTTCATCTAGCTTGACAAAGGCTCTTAATCTTTTGGCTGAATTAACAGCTTTTCTTAATAGGTTAGGACATCCACCTCCCACAATCACCTCAATATCCTTCGTTGACAAAGATCTGCACGTGCAACATTAGCAGCAAGGGCAGCTAAATAGAGGATCATTATCATCCCAGGACCCTAAATTTATCATAATATCAAAAACTACCTTGCAGATTGGATAATATCAAATTAATACCT
This sequence comes from Ficus religiosa, assembly GCA_024759925.1. Lineage (NCBI taxonomy): Eukaryota > Viridiplantae > Streptophyta > Magnoliopsida > Rosales > Moraceae > Ficus > Ficus religiosa. Next base: position 7,294 of record JAFMPE010003109.1, on the reverse strand, counting down.
TATTGTTTAAGAAACTATCATCCGGTACCTCGGGCTCCCTTTTGCGACATGAAATCTATTTTACCCTTCTAATTAATTAATTAATTCTAATTCAATTATTCTAAAAGCACATAGAACTTAAGGAAAAAAAAAATCTAAAACAATAAATCTATCTTCTGAAAGGACATGAGACATCTTTTGATATAATACTAGTAAATCACAAACCAAAAGTGAAAAGCTGATGATAAGAAGTAAAATACCAAACACGAATGAAGTTTCCTTTCACAGGTGCAGATTCACACAGCTATACACACACATAAAGTCTTAAATCTGGTATATGTTAATATTCGGTAATGTGAACTTCAGTTACTGTAAATGTAAACTTCAGTTACTATAAATGTAAATTCATGCAGAAGGAAATTTCATTAAAATGAATGTGAATTCCCTTTATATTACATTTCTTTATGCATAAATTTACATTTCTAGTAACTGAAGTTCACATTTACAGTAACCAAGGGTGGAGCAAGGAATTTTTTTCAATGGGTGCGTACACTAAATTTATTTTTTAAACATAAAAAAATTTTATTGGGTACTATGTGAGAATTTTTTATTTTAGTAGGTTTATATGAGGATTTTTAATTTCAGTGGGGATAAAGTAGTAAAAGTAAAAACTTATTTTTATCAAAATCAATATTAGTGGAGGTTATGTGAAAATTTTTTATTTTTAGTTGGGACAAAATAGGAACTGTATGAGAACATTTTATTTTCAGTGGGCGCAAATTGTAAAACTTAGAAAATTTTTGGGGCAAAATTAAAAGAACAAGAACTTTGAGTGGGAGCTATAGCCCACACTCGCACCTTCCTCCCTCCGCCCCTGATAGTAATTGAAGTTCATATTTACAGTAATTGAAGTTCACATTATGGGATACCATCAGGTACTTGATTTAAGACCTTGTGTACATAGGAATGTGTGTATATATATATTGACTTGACTCCCTTTAACACGAATGTTAATATATATATATATATATATATTTTTTTTTTGAACTTGGGGGTGAGGGAATTTGAACTATGTATTTTGAGGTGGAGTCAAATGTCAACACTTTTGGGTATTAGGGGGAAAAAAGGAGAGATTTATAGCTAAATAGCATTTTTTTAAGAAGTTTTTTAATAAATGACCAAAATTTTTAAAAATTAGTTAAAAGACCATTTTTTTAAAGTTGTTAATAAATTTTCTTAAACTGATTGACCGTTAGTTAATTACCAATTTTCATAGTCGATCTTAAATTGATTTATCGTTAGTCAATCATCAATTTTCATAGTCGATAACTGACTCACCAATTTTGAAAAATGATAAACGATCATTTTCTTAAATAAAAAAAATTTTGAGTTATCTATTTGATTAAGTGATTAAAAAAGACCAAACAATCTAATTTTTCAAAAAAAAAAAAAAAAAAAGTGATGCAAGAAATTAAAATTGAGACAAACAAAAGCAAAAGCTTAACTACTTGTCCTTTGGTTTCTCGGAAACTAAACAGAGAAAAAAGGGAAAATTGAAGTAATAACACATTCCATTCCAGGTATCCCCGTTTCTCATTGCCTTGTTTTTTCGTCAGGAAATAAAAAATGAGAATTAAGGCAGGTAGAGAAACACAAGCCAGTTCACTAGACTACGTCTTCGTTTGGTAAGTTAGATAGAGATGAAATTTTTAAGTTAGAATTAGTTGACTTTCCATAAAATAGTTATAAATTTTGTTGACTTTTAAGAAAAAGATAAAAATTGATATGAAAAAGTACATTAAGCTGAAGTTAAACTTGAATACCAAACCTCAAAAACCAAAATGGGAAGCAAAGAGAAATAAAAGAATTACTTGAAAACATCATAGCGGTCACGAGCAAAGCTGAGAGAGGCGTCCTTGAGAAAATTCATATCGTTGTAAACGCTCTCGCTCTCTCACTCTCATCAGTAGGGTGGGTTTCGGCGAAGTAACCCTTGGCATCCAATCGGTCGACGAAGGCCACCCATTCCAACCACGGGTGGTGATGGTGGTTATAATAACTAAACTTTTTGACGGACTCGTGATTTTCTTAGATAAAAAGGAAATCTAAATCTGAACTATGTATGTCAATGTAAAGTTCATGATCTGATTATCAGAATATGTTCGGGTTCTTATAGTGTCATAAGACTCAATGACGATTTATCAAATCAAGTATGAGGCCTTATGGTGAAAAAGGCAGAACCATGATTAATTGTTCTATTCTGGCCAATGAATGACCGGGATAATTTATGACATGATTAAGACGGTACTGCAGTATAATAAGCAGTATTAAAATTATACTGTGGCTGACCATCATTACGGATACAGAATTGAGAATAAGGATTAGGATCACTATAGAATAATCTGGAATAATATTTGGAGCAATAAAGACTAAGTGGCTTCAAGTCCTAAGAAAAAACTATACGTGGTTTAGTTATGTGCAGATAAATTCTGGACTACAGTTCAATATTACTGGACTATTGGTAGTTGTAACAATATTTGTACTATCTAGATTACTAAGAAAATGGACTGCGTATTAGGAGGGAATGCCAAACATGGCATTACTTAGAGGCCAAGTAATTATAGATAATTACGTAATTTTGGGATTTATTGATTTTATGGAATAATTAAACAGATAAGTATGAAAAGATTTTTTTGGTTTAAGCCTCCACACAGCCGACAATTATGGGGACTTGGAAGGCAAAAATTTTGTGTATTAAGGCCAAATTTGTGATTAAAAGATAGTTGAAGGGAAAAAAAAATCAATTGTGGAAAATTTTGGAAATTCCACCTATAAATAAGGGTGGGTGGTGAGAATTTGGACCATTTAGTTAGCTTTTCATCTTTTAGTTATCTTCTTATTTTTCTCTCTAGCCCTTAGGAAAATAAAAAATAAAAAAGAAAGAAAGAAACAAGGAAAGAAAGTTAGAAGAACAAGTGGCGACCGGTTGTATTGTGGAGAGGTGAGCAAAAATTTCTCTCATTCAAGGACTATAATCAACTATTTCAAGCTCTAGAGGTATATTCTTGATCCCCTAACTAAAACTTTAATTAGTTTTGGTTTGAGGAATTTAAGTGTATTTGAAGTTATGCAATGTAAGAGCATAAGCTCATGTTCTCTTATTTTCCTATATTATAGCCTTTAATGTTTGATTTATGCTTGGGTTATCTTGTTTTGATAGCTCTAAGCATGAGTTTGATTTTATGCTCTATGATGAGTTTTAAGATTTTGTGCTTGTGATTGTGCTCTCAGATGTTTAAGTATGAAGATCTTATGTATGTTGGTTAAGAAATCAACCTAAAGACACAATTTGGTAAATTAGTAAGTTATCAATATTGTATTTTTCAAAAACATCATATAAGTAAATGGTTGAATTTCCAGAATGAATCCGACACACTGCATGATGATTTAGGCTCACGGCTTCGACCGTTCGAGGTAAGGTTTGCGGATTTTAAACAAGAACTAACAAAATACAAACTGCCGGTGTTTGAAAAATAAATTGGACAGTTTTCGAAACACTCAATTTTGAACCCCTTAAAGGCCGAATTTGAACAAAATTATAACTACAAAGTTATAGAAAATAGAAAATCCTAGAGGGTAATATGTACAGTTTTTGAAAAAAGGGCTCCAAAGGCCTCTGTTTTTATCAGTTTTCAAAACTGGTCAGTCCAGGTACTATACATGGCCAGAATTCTTCAAAGAGAAAAACGGGTAAGTTAAAGATGGATATAAGTTTTAGACAAGAAATGAAAGTTGTAAGTTTTGATGAGATCTACAACTTCAATGAAGAAAATGTTTCGAAATTCTAAACCAATTTAAAGATAAAACTGAAATTTCAAAACTAGGCATGAAAATAGAAATTCCTGCACATATACTTACTATTTAAAAGGCTGTTTTGAAATCAGTTTCTAAGATTTATGACTCTTTTTAAAAGGAACTATGGTTTTACACAAAAACAGTTTCAAAAAGGTTTAAATCCATTTAAATTATAGAAGTGATTTTCAAACTTTAAAAAGGCAATCTAAAGAATTAAATCAAGAAATTCTTGATTTATGGAGCTAAGGTATTTTCTAAGAAAATAAGGTATTTTTGAAGAAAGTAAATAAAAATAGATCAAAGTTACTTAAGAATATAGTAACAATTCTATGACTAGAGATGGTAGTCGGCTTGGAGACCTGTTTATTGTTTAATGAATATGTTATGGTTTGTAGTAAAGTAGAACGATTCTTACGCATTACTTGAAAGCATGAATATAACCTGTTGTCGTGCCTTGTTGGAATGATAGATCAAGAGCATAGGACAACTTATAAGTACAACCCCGCCTACAATATAGGTAAAAATGTTTTTACTGCATCGCATGTTTTCTAAAGCTCATGCATTGATGTATATGATGCATATGTTTTATATTTTATTATTGTGGCATCATGAAAGCATGCTCACTAATAACAAATCACATGACAAGAACAAGAACAAGTTTTCAAGTAAGAAACATTAAAGATTCAAGTTTTCAAGTATGATCAAATCGAGAACAAGTTTTCAAGAATTAAGATAAGAAAGTTTTCTTGTGTCATACCGACCTGCCACGAGGGTGGGTTTGGTCCATGGTTTGAGTTGGATTGGACTGGCTGCCCCAACCACTACATGGTTGTGCGACACAGTACTTACACTCATATTATGTAAAGGGGCCAAAACTAAGCTAACATAAAAAAACATAATTGGTTTATGCATTCTTTTACTAATATCATTATGCGGGAAAAGGAGGTTGTACTTGCTGGGCGAAAGCTCATAACTTATGTTTATTCTGTAGTTAAACAACCTATCAGAAATGCTTGATGTAAGAATGGGGAGAATGGCACGGCAAACTATGAAATTTGGATTGGACACTACCACATGTTTTGTAAAATATGGTTGTATTATGTTATGATAATTTGATGGTACTAGTATCTAGTAATTAGTATGATTTATAAAATGTGTTAAGATGGTTTGAAAACTCAATACTTAACTAAGTACGTATATATAAGTATGAGGTTAAATTAGGTTTTAAATTTAAGTTAAAAAAAAAAACATTCGGGGTTTTACAAAAAATAAGTTCGAGTTTAAGTAAGGTTAAGTATGAAGTAATGGCCACGTAAGGTGGGTCGCCACAAGTTTTGGTATCAGAGTGGGTTCCTGCCATCCGATTTCACAGTTCTACTGACAACGCCACAGTTTTTGTAAGATGATTTTCTTACTTTATTGCATGTATTCTAATTACCGAGGTTAATGGTAAGTCGATACAAGTCAAATCCGGGACTAAACCATTGTGCTGCGGTCAAGCATATACTCAAGTATCTACGGAGAACGAGGAATTGTATGCTAGTGTATTCCGGTCAAGACCTTGTTCCTATAGGGTGCACAGATTCTGATTTTCAATCAGATTAGGATTCGAGGAAATCGATGTCAGGATCTGTCTTTACCCTTGGAGGTGGTGCCGTTGTGTGGAGGAGTGTTAAGCAATCTTGCATTGCTGACTCGACCATGGAAGCCGAGTATGTGGCTGCCAGTGAGGCATCTAAGGAAGCGATATGGCTTCGCTAGTTCCTTGGTGACCTTGAGATCATTCCTGGTATGGATAAAGCTATAGTGCTCTACTATGACAACAATGCATCAGTAGCTAATACTAAGGATCCTAGGCATCATAAGAGGAGTAAGCACATTGACAAAAAATATCACATCATCAGAGGCTTTGTTGAAAGTGGAAATGTGACGGTTTGCAAAATCGCATCAGAGGACAATCTTGCCGACCCATTCACGAAGACTTTGGTGGCCATAAGATTTAAGGAACACGTCGAAGGCATGGGGATGCACAATATGTCACATTTACTCGCTTAGGCCAAGTGAGAGATTGTTGGGATCGATATGTGCCCTAAGGATAGAAAATCAATTCTAAGGATTTTCTGTAAATATGACATTTTGATATTAATAAAAAGAGGTTATTCATGTTTAATAAGTAGTGTCCTATTTATTTTCATTTGTTGATTGTATGATTATTTTGAGCAAACATAAAATACTCCTAGGCTATTGGAAAATATCGGATTACCATATATATACGGGGTATACATAGAAGACGTGGTAATTTGATAATAGTCTAAATAAATGGTCTGCAATCGATGGAATAAGATTTGGGGATCTTATTCATGATAAGATTGTAAAGGTTGTCTACTTCCTCGGAGGGATGGTTTGTCTTGACCATCGGATAGGTTCCGAGTAGAAACTTTAATGTATACCAGTATTGAGGTATGACATTGGACTAGACCTAAGGTGTTAATTGATTCAGTTTAATAATTATGTTTATAAGAATCAATGACACTTTGATTGTCATCCTGCATTAATCTTAATCCTGAAATGAATAATTGAGTTCGCATCTATGACTTATGCATTTTGATCCACTATAGGTGAGACACTGATAATTGATGGTCAATATGCTTGTGTTTTGGGTGTATGACTTATGGATGGAGAAATTAATATTCATAGATACCGAATCCATAGCTATTTTAACGATAGTACATGTTATCTACTTAAAGGCATTATTCGGAAATTGAAAGATAATATAACAAGATTTTGGCCATCGGTTTACTTTGTGTTCTCTGATGGTTTACCGATTGTATGGCTTTACAATTTGTGGTTCTTTCAATGGAGAATAATGGAACTTTAAGTTAAAATGATTGAAAAGGTAAAACGGAAAAAGACCTTAATTCAATCATGGATAACATATGGGGATTAAGCGAGCGATGAATAAATCATGGAAGAAGCACTGCGTTAAAGAGCTTTCGTAATACGGTATGTAAACGTGAGTTCAGCTTCAGACTTTTAGTGGAATAGTCCTGAAGTTGATAATTGATGAATAATTAATCCGGGATTTATTTTTCACAATTATAGCAGCCTCTTTACATATTTCCATCGGGTCCCTCTATTAGCTCATATAGTTCCACGAAGCGTCTCGGGATTTTTTCCTAATGAGATCGGTAAATAAAATGGGAATTTAATAATATCTATTAGGATATGGTACTCTCTAACATGTAATCCCGAAAGGATTGGACATGTGAAATTAATGTAGATAAATAATGTGATTTGTCAACATATGATTGGTTGGAAACAAAATAATTATTTGTTAATTATTTTGGTTAATTGAATTTTGAAAATAAGATTGTGTTTGAATCATTTAGGTTTTGAAAACAAAATTTTTCTCTCCTAATCTATGGTGCACGAATTTTAGTGGTTGGAGGGAAGAAAATTT
>JAFMPE010003020.1:0-17723 GCA_024759925.1 Ficus religiosa | reverse complement strand
AATAAATAGTTCAAATATATAAAAATTAGTTAAAAAATCTAAGTTTTTTAAAATTAATTAAAATATTTTTTTTTCTTAGAATGATTAATTAATTTTGTAAATAGTTAATGTATGATTAATTGTATTGTACAATTAATCATTAAATGACTATTGGTTAATCACTGAGTGACTATCGATAAATTATTGATTGACCATAACATATATCATCAATTTTTATAGTCAATTATTGATTAACCATGGTCAATAACCAAAATCAATAATTTTTCGATAAATCAGTGATTAACTATTAGTTAATCATTGATTGACCATTAGTTAATTACTGATTGACTATAATATATATCATCAATTTTGGTAATCAATTTCTGATTAATCATATCAATAATTTTTCGGTCAATCAATGATTAATTATAGTTAATCATTGATTGACTATTAATTAATCACTGATTAATCATCGATAAGTTACTGATTGATTACGGTCAATCACTAATTTACTATCAATAAATCACTGATTAACTATCTGTAAAATTACCGATTGACCATAATTAATCAATTATTATAATATATCATCAATTTTTATAATCAATCATTGATTGACCATAACTAAAATCAACATTTTTCCTGTAAATTAGTAATTAACTTTACTAAATTTGTTAAAAGGTCTTTTTTTTTTTCCTTTAAAATAATTAATTCATTTTTTTAAATAGTAGATCACTTGTTAACCAAATTTAGTTAATCAATTACCATTTATCTTTAGTTTTTTTTTCCCCTCTTTCCTATCTTCCTCCTACCCCTTCTTTCTCCCTCTCCCTAAATGAAGCTTTCTCTCTCTTCCCCATTTTCAACGGCCCCCCACCCCCTTTCTCTCTCCCGTCCGCAAGCTCGGCCTTCAACAATGACAGAGAGATCATGGCGATTCCGCCTCACGAAGGACGGCGCTGGTGGCCGCGAGAATGCAGCAACGTTTTCTGTCACGATCTGTTTTAAATCTCTGGGATTGTTGGTTTTATTTATTTATTTATTTATTTATTATTTTTTTTTTGTAGTTTGAATCCAAATCGTCATGAGGATGTCGCAAGCGATTCCGATGGACCTTTCGAGAGGTTTTGCTTGCGACGACTAGTTTCGTCGTTCTACAACATGTTGGCGATGGGTGACAATGCTTTTTGAGGCGGCAGCAGCTTGGAGAAGTTGCCGGAAGAACACAGCGCTGGCTTCTTTGGGTTATCGGATTTCAAATAGAAAGAAAGAGAGAGACAGAGGAGGAGAGAGAGGGGGGGTGTTTGGGGAAATTAAAAATTGATTGATAAAAATATACACTGTCATTTAACTAAATAAAAGAAAATTAAACCATTTATTAGATTGTATAGTTAATACAGGTCATCCATCCTAATTTTCCATACGTAAACCCTAAAAAAGGCACAGTGATCCTTATTTTCCTTTGCTTTTCTTCCACACATTTAAGCAGATCAAAATCAGGGCAGAGTAACACGGAAAAGAAGAAAAACACACGAAAGTTGTTTTAACATTGGATGCTTTTGATCAGTACAAGAGCTTTTGCTACTTCGATCATGTTTGGTCTCTCATCGGCATTTGTTTTTACACACCTCTTTATGAGCTTGATGCACTCCACTTGTTGGGCTCTCTTTCCTCCTTTCAAGATACTGGTATTCAAGTGGCGCTTCCAAAGATTTTCTACATGACAATCCCAAGCCTCCCCTGATACGTCCTCTGAATTTGAGCTGCCTTCTTTAGAAACTCTATCGGAATTCCAACTCATTAGATCAAGTCTCTTTCCTATTAACAATTCACACAATAGAAATCCAACGTTATAGAAGTCACTTCTTTCTGTATAACGTCCACGTAGGGCTACCTCTTCAGCCATGTACCCGGTACTCCCGTATACACAATCCGCATCTACATGAGTTTTGCCCTCCGGAATCGGAATAGATAATCGGAACTCGGACAGCTTAGCAACATAATCTTGACCCAAGAATAAATGTCCACACTGCAAGTCTCGATGGACGAAGGTCTTTGACAGGCCGTGATGGAGATAAGCAACTGAATTTGCTACACCAATGGCAATCTCCAACTTTGTCTCAAAAGGCAGTACTTGTTCATTACCATTGCTCCTATTGAGATAATTGGAGAGACTCCCCTTCACAGGGGATTCATAAACCAATATAGGCAACTCTGTTTCAAGGCAGCACCCCAATAGCTTCAGAACGTTCTTGTGCTTGCTCATTTGCGACGCTACTGCAATTTCATTTGCAATCCATTTCAGAGGATTCCTGAATCCGTGTGAGGTTGAATCGAAACGTTTTACCGAGATTTCACGATCTTCATGAACTCCTTTATACATTTTATAGCCACTGCCCCAGTATAGCATTCTGCTCCAGTTGAAGTCATCTGTTGCCTTCTCGAGTTCTTTAGCAGAGTAGGTGCGGATAGGATTGCAATTTCCATTAAAATCGATAATGATCTGTTCCAACACAGCAGCTTCATTCTTCAAGAAGAAATTCTTCCTCTTCATCGCGTCTTTGTTGTTTCTAAAGCCCTGCAAATTAATAGATGATTGATTTTCAGGAGAGGGCTGGTACGTCTCTCTAACTTGGGTTGAAGGACAATTCTATTTCTTATTTTCAAGAAGTCACCGCGAAGATCGGCCTGTTACAATGCTGTTCTCTGAAATAAAAGGTTATTTCCCATGTACTTCATGCCTCATGTGAATAACTGTATTGGCAGCAAAAGTCATTATGTAGGACCCCTTTAGACCAAGGGATGTTGACATTTTTTTTTTTTTTGGGTCAATGCAAATAAGTGTCCCTAAGTATGTAATTGAATAGTCCTATTGGCCTCATCATTTTCCTAAACCTCGACTATTTAATTTTCTCTTTATTAATTTGATACCATGGAGGCCAACAGGGTACGATTTGCATATGTTATTACAGTCACCAACATGGTTTGATTTTCATGTCTTACTACAGTCCATGCATATTTTTTTTTTTGATTTTCATATTGCTTTATGCGTTGCTATGCAACAAGACAAAATTGGTGGATAGCAAACTATTAAACGTGAAAAGAAGCTCAAAGTCATATATCATAAAAATACAACAATAATATGCATATAAAGATATCGAATCACTCAACCTATAAGTTGACTATTTAATATGAAAATCCAATTTTAGATCAAAAAAAAAAAAAAACAAACAAACAAACAAATGAGCATTGTGATCCATCCCTTATGCCCACCATCTTACAAGGCACGTTCTGATGGAAGCCTAATCTATTAGTTGTTGTAAAGGGTTTTTTTTTTTTTTTTTTCCTTCCTACAACTACAATGTCCAAACTGGCATGTTTGGGGTCACTTTTGAAAAAGTGTTTTCCAAAAGTTTTTTTTTTGGTCATTTTTCTCCAATTTTTTTATTTATTTTTCCAAACATTTTCAAAAAATTCAAACTAAGCTCATAACATCATCTCTAAATGTCGGCCCAAACAAATAGTTACGTTAAAAATCATTCCACGTTGACGCAAGGAATATCAGGCTGAAAATGCAGGCAAGTGTATCTTGCCTCATTTGCAATATGCCATATGGTGGTGATCTTTCATTTGTATTCATTTACTTTTCGAAATCGTTACGTGCATTGAAATAGTACGTCTCTTATGTTTGTTTTGGAAAATATTTATGTGAATTTCGCTCGTATTTGTTCTTGGGTTGTTAAAAGGGAATTTATTAAGGTAAATAACTTATTCAGGGCGTCAATTATTACAAAAAAGACAAAAAGAAAGAAAAAAAAATTGAGAATATGCGAAAAAAAAAATCCATACATGAAGTTGGAAATGAATTAAAAAGTACTTTAGGCTACTAATTTTTAATGGGTTAATCTGTATTGAACTGCTTTGTACATTCTATAGCCACTGCCCTGGTGTAGCATTCTGCTCCAGTTGAAGTTTATTGAGTTCTTCAGCAGAGTAGGTGCGGATAGGATTGCAATTTCCATTTAAAATCGAGAATGATATGTTCCAACACGGCATCTCCGTTCTTCAAGAAGAAATCCTTCCGCTTCGTCACGTCTTTGTTGTTTCTGAGGCCCCACAACATAATGGATGGTTGATTTTCAGGAGAGGGCAGGTATTAATCTCTAACTTGGGTTCAAGGACTGTTCCAATTGTTCTTTTCCCAGAAGTCGCCTTGGAGATCAACCTGTTACAATGTTGTCGTGTTGTCGACTGAAATGCAAGGTTATTTCCTACATCTTTCTTCCACGCCCGTCTAATAACTGTGTATTTGGTGGCAAAAGTCATTATGTAGGACCACTTTAGGACAAGGGATGTTGATAAAATGTCCCTGAGTATGTAATTGAATAGTTTTATTTATTTATTTATTTTTTTTTTTGAGAAAATAGTTGAATAGTCCTTTTGACCTCAATAGTTGCCTAAACTTCGACTATTTGTACACGGGTTTCATTTGTCATTCCCGTTCTTTAGTTCTTCTATGTATATGTAGGAAATGTCTCTCATGCAGTGATCGTATGCATCCGTTCGTTTAACTAGAGCCATTGGATACTGAAGCCTTTGATACGGATGGCTCGCAATTGTTCTTCGAAGTCAAGGGGTAGCCAGTTAAAAATCCGACTGTGATAGGGAGTAGGCTAAGAAAAAATCGTCATTCAGAGAGGAAAAAAAAACATTATACAAACCATCTATAGTTATTGATATGGACATTAATTGTGGCTGTTGAAAATTATACAAAACTAAAAACCAACTTTATTTTTCTCTTATTGTTTAATATCATTCGCAGCAAATATCATTAAGCTAATTAACTAAGCTCTAACAACCTATAGTACGACTTTGTTTATAAAATGAAGATCGAACTTGTTATTCTTCCACTACTTTTGACATTTATGAATAGAATGTTTCATTTCCACAATGCCTTGGCTTTTTACCAAAACAAAAAAGGTTCCGATAAATTTTATTACTTAAATAACAAATAAAACATCGAACAAATTTATCTAAATCTCAAAAATATAACTAATCGTAAATTACTGATTCTAAATTCAGATACATTACAATGAGATTACTAATAAGCAGTTTTCTATCATTTATCACGTCCAAAGAACTATGTCGCTATAATTGATTTCCACCTCCTAATTGCTTGCTCAATTTCACATTTTTTTTTACGTAGACATAGTTCAATATTGCATGACTTTTATCTCATTTACTAGTACCGTATGAAAACTAAATTAGGTAATTTGTCCATTTAGTCCCCGAATTATAAATGTCCCATCAATTTTGTACTGAACTTTTGATTTTGGCAAAATGGTCCCTGAACTTTTGATTTTTGACAGTTTTGGTCCCTCACACCAAAATTGACAGACAATTTCTGAAATTTAACATAGATAATCAGATCCCTGTCGCATAATAACTAAAATTTTTAAAGAAATTTTTACATTAAGTTCGAAAAGATTGTGGTTTTCAAGGGCTTTAAGAAGAATAAGGAGGAAATTTTTATAATTAGTGTAACTATAGTTAAATTTCATGTTAACATGGAGTTAGAACATGATTACATACACTAAATTTAAAAAAAATATGTCATCAATTTCAATATCAGGTATCAAAATGGTCAAAAATGAAAATTTCAGGGACTAATTTGTTAAGATCAAAAATTCAGGGACCAAAGTGACATGATATTCATAGTTCAAGGACTAAACAAATAAATTACCCAACTAAATTCAAACCCTTTTTAAACTCAAATCCACTTCAATATTGTATAAAATTTGTCTCATTTACTATTTACCACTGGAATTACCTCCATGCCCTTGTGACAATTTCTTTCTTGTTTCTCCAACTTCTTCCATGACTTATTTCTTCCATTCACACTAATTTCTCAGCATTTTTCAACGACACCAGACCTACTGCATAGCTGCAAACGGTTTTCTTTTCTGCGTAGTCCTGATATACCCTGAGGTCAGGTCATCACCGCATTCTATTCGCCAACGGATAGAAGCCTGGCTCTATATTTATTATATATAGTTATGTATTTTATTTCAAAAAATAATGTCAAATTATTGGTAGAAAGAAATATAGGAAGTTAGACTTGACCTACATGAGCCCAACTTATCGGTGTAAACGGTTAAGTTAGAGATCTGATAATTGGCATATGACAGCATATTCGAAGAAATATTGAATCACTTTGGAACCTCTACGGAAGCCGTGGGATTCTGTGGAGAGTCCTCGATGGCAACTGCAGAGAGATGAATGAGTTGGCAGAGGATTGACAAGGACAGAGACCTTTATTTCCTTGAATCACTGGCCATTTCGATAGATGAAGTAGTAGTATCTTTTGGGCTTATGGAGATGTATGGAATCAGATGTTGAAGCTGCGTGGGATTGTTCGTTCCATATACTTCGATGACAAGATGCATACCTATATTCTACAAGATTCGTTCCAGATAGTTCAATGATAAGACGCACACTTCATTTCTATAACAATCTATTTTCTCCTCTTCCAGTAATCTAAACCAGAACAGGCATAACTCTGATAATGCTATGGGAAGCCAACACAAATAAAGACGAGATTTACGCAGGCAATATTGCAGCCTAAGACAAAATGGGGGAAAGTTCACTTTAAAAAGATCATTCTCAAAGAGTTTTAAGAGCATATCAATAGAAACACTCAAAAAGGAATACAAAATAAAAAGCTTTAAGTACTGCCACTGGCCAATTAATGCACTTCTCTAATCTCCTGCAGCTTCAACACATGATTATCAACACTAATCCCCGTGAATCCAAACAACAGCAATGCAGAAGACACTGCCAAGGCCCGAAAGCCAACCACTGGAGCGGTGAAACCATAGAGGCTGCAACGAAGTTCTGTGAAGAGTGCTTCGTGGCAATTGCGGTGAGATGGAGGCTGTGGCAGAGGATGACAAGCACAGAGACCGTTATTCCATTTAAAGGTAAAGCACTTATTCAGGACAAAGGAAGAAGAAGGGAACACTAACGTCTCTAACGTTTCATGTCTTTTATGAGTCTAAGTGCCTTTCCTACTTCGATCATGTTAGGCCTATCATCTGGATTTCCTTTGAGACATCTTTCAACGAGCATAAAATATTCCATTATCTGCGCTCCGTTTTCTTCTTGTGGGTGAATCTCGGAGTATTCTTTGAATATTCTCGCGTACATCTCCTGTATCTGAAAATTTGAATTTATTGGCATTCTGTTTTCTTCTTGGGCGTAACCGTCGCAATGTTCTTGTATTATTTCATCTGACTGAACACTGGAACATTCTTGCTCTCTGTTTTCTCCTTCTTGCAAGGAAATGTCAAAACATTCTTGTAACATTTCCGCATACAATTCCCGTACCTGACCACTTGAACTACTTATGCAGGACTCCAGCGAAGAAAAAGAGCTGATTCTTTGGTGGGAAATCCCTGAATGCCAATTGATAAAATCGCGGGGATTCCCATAACGCCAGAAAGTAAAATTGTTTAATCTCTGCCCTGTAAGGATTTCGAGCAATAAGACCCCAAAGCCGTAGACATCACTCTTCTCCGTATATCGCCCATCAGAGCTGGTCAACGGATCAAATTTTGGCCCATCCACCGAAAACGTCGTCCAATCAGAATCAGATCTTTCCACATACCGTCCTTTCTCTGCTATCTCCGGAGCGACAAACCGGAAAGTTCCGACAACTTCCGCATCTATATGGGCTTCACCCTCTGGAATTTGTAGTGCGTCTTGGAAGTCGAACAACTTTGCAACAAGGTTTTGATCTAAAAATATGCTTGTGGGCTTTATATCTCGATGAATAATCGCCTTGGATAGGCCATGGTGAAGATAAGCAACCGCATTGGCCAATCCAATGGCAATCCTCAACTTGTCTTCCCATGGAAGTTGATTATTCTTGGCTACATAAATATGATTGTCAAGACTTCCCATTGTGGGGAATTCATAGACCAGCAAGGGTAACTCCGTTTCGAGGCAGCAGCCAACGAGCTTCAGAACATTCCTGTGGTTGCTCATCCTTGACGCTATCGCTGCTTCATTTGCAATTCTTCCGAGTACTTCATCATCTTTGTCTGGTTTGAACTTCTTCACCGAAATTTCACGGTTTTCGTGAATTCCCTTGTACATGCTATAATTATCGTCCTCATGCATCACGCAATGGAAGTTGTTCGTCGCCTTCCTGAGTTCTTGAGTGGAGAACGACCGAATCGGATTGCAGTCACCATTAAAACAACGAATGAGCTGCTCTAACAGGGCACCACCATTCTTCAAGAAGAAGGTCTCCTTCTTGTCGTCTTTCTTTCTAAATGTCAACATAATGGAAGAGTGATCTGTACTACTAACTAATTGATCAGCCCAAGCTGCAGAGTTTAAACACACAACTTTAAATAATTGGGGGTTTCCAAAGCATGAACGAACTAAATAGAGTCCCAAAAAAAAAAAAAAAGAGCATATGCTTCTTCGTTGACTGGAATCTTCCTTCCAATTTCCTCAACGCGTTTGTTAGAAGGGTCTTCTCATTTATGGGGTCTTTTTAAAATTTAATAAAATAATTTGGTAGGAGGGGATCTTCTTATTTATGTTGCTGGTGTTGGGGATTCAACAAAAAAAAAAGAAAAAAAGCATATGCTACTTCCGTTGACTGGAATCTTCCTTCCAATTTCCTCAACGCGTTTGTTAGAAGGGTCTTCTCATTTATGGGGTCTTTTTAAAATTTAATAAAATAATTTGGTAGGAGGGGATCTTCTTATTTATGTTGCTGGTGTTGGGGATCAGATGGAACTTCAATTTGTACCGTTGACAAGCAAGTTGGTAGTTTGCTTGTTATGAAAAGCTTCAATACTCAAAGAAAACGACACCTAACAAAAAACGACATGATCCGATAAAACGAGGCCATTTTAGAAAATGGAAATAACATTTTCAAGGAAACCAACAAATTAATCCAAAAAGATGACAATATTACGTGGGGTTCTAATAGAACTGACAATAATCTGAATAAGCAAAAAGAACAGCATAAACCTGAACTTCAATGGAAACCACGCTCTAGGATCGGCAATAACCTCAAGAAACATACTTAAAGACAACTGCAACTTGAAGAAAACATCATCACTAACTTTATTTTATTTTATTTTTTTTAATATTAGAAATAAAGTAACTTAATATTTCGGTGCACATTAAGTCATTGGAGTGTGGTTTTCGTCTAAGGAGACATCAGAGGGCTTGATATCTCGGTGGATGATACTCTTTGAGAGGCCGTGGTGAAGATGAGCAACTGCACTGGCTAGTCCAGAGGCAATCCTCAACCTACTGTCCCAGGATTTTCACAATTATTCGCCAGAAGCTTCCTTCCAAGTTCCGCTATTCATCGTCAAAAGGCAGTCCAAACTTGCAGGCTGCATGATGCATTGTATTGGAATTAGCCGAAAGATTTCCTATACTCATATAGTCCTTTCTCCTACGTCGCTATTTTTTGGCTTCTTATCTTTTATGTAGTCCCAAAACAATAATTAAGAATTGAAAGTTATTTGAAGGGATGAGATCTTCCTATATTTCTTGGTTTGCTTCATCACTAAAACGGAAACTTCAGCTTCTCTTGGTGAAAACAAAAGAATATTTAACTGGAATGGAAAAACAAGAAGTTCCCAAAAAAAAAATAATAATAAAAGAAGACAGGGAAGGGGTCCAAAATACCAAAGACACCGCAAAGACCCATGATCCAAGCAATGGAACCACAACTGCTGCAGTGGAATTCTGTGACGAGTGCTCGGTGGCAATTGTGGATAGATGGAGATGGTGGCAGAGGATGACAAGAATAAAGACCCTGATTCCATTGAAACTTGGACACTGCCACTGCACCAATGCCTTACTCCTACCCAGTTTGGTTCACGTCGACTACATTATACTGCTGCTTTTGGCACCTAGTCATTGGGACGAAAAATTGCAATTTGAATGCTTGAGCTGAAAAGGGAAAAAAATAAAATTTTGAAAAAAAAAAAAACAAAAAAAAAAAACAAAGGCGAGCACTTGTTCAGGATAAAAAGAAAAAATTAGAGAGAGAGAGAAGGAAAAGTCATGCTACGACAGACACAGGGTAAGAACATCAATATCAGATGTTCTTCATAAGTCTAAGTGCCTTTCCCACTTCAATCATGTCGGGTCTATCATCAGGATCTGCTTTGAGACACCTCTGGACGAGCTTAACATATCCTATTACTTGAACTCTGTTTTCTTCTTGCAGGTCAAGCTCACAATAGTATTCTATTACTCTCTCATAGAAATCCTCTATCCGTTCACTTGAATTTACCCGCGCTTTCTTTGCTTCCCAAGGGTAAATACCACAACATTCTTGTACTATTTCCTCAAAGCAATCATATGGCTGAGCGCTTGAGCTTACTGGCTCTCTATTTCCAAATGTCAAAACGACCACTTGAGTTCGAACTACTGTTGCACGAGTTCAGGGAAGGAAAAGTGCTAATTCTTTCGCATGAAATTTCTGACTGCCAAAAGAAAGAATTATATAATCTCTCCCCTATACGGAAAAGTTCATAGACATCACTCTTTTCCGTATATCGTCCGTCTGAACTTTTTATCAGGATCAAATTTCGGATTAAGACAAAACAGGGGACACAAAGGAAAGAGAACTCAGGCTGTGCTCCACTACTCCGTTCTCCGCGATCCCCGGAGCCACAAACCTGAAAGTCCCGATAACTTCTGCATCAACATGGGCTTCACCCTCTGGAATTGGAAGCGCATCTTGGAAGTCAAACAGCTTCGCGACATTGTTTTGGTCTAAGAATATACTTCCGGGCTTTATGTTTCGATGGATTATCATCTTTGGGAGGCAATGATGCAGATATGCAACCGCGTTGGCCATTCCACTTGCAATCCTTAACTTGTGTTCCCAGGGCAGTTGATCATCCTTGGGTTTGTAAATATGACTTGAGAAATTTCCCATTGTAGGGAATTCATAGATCAGCAAGGGCAACTCTTTTACGAGGCAGCAACCCAAGAGCTTCAGCACGTTCTTGTGGTTGCTCATCCTTGATGCTATCGTAACTTCATTTGCAATTCTCTCCAGTTCATCATCTCTGTCTGATGTGAACTTTTTCACCGAAATTTCACGGTCTTCATGGATTCCCTTGTACATACTATGATTCCCATCCTCATGTATCTTCCACCGGAAGTTGCAGTTTGCCTTCTTGAGTTCTTTGGCGGAGTAGGACCGGATCAGATTGCAGTCACCATTGAAACAACAAATGAGCTGTTCTAACACAGCACTTCCATTTTTCAAGAAGAAAGCCTCCTTCTTGTTTTTCAACGCAAACATATTGGAAGAGTGCTCGGGTACAAACTCAGCTCAGTCTGCAAACTTAGCTCAATATGCAGACTTAGAACAGAAATCTTTAGATATTGAGGGAAATTCTGAAGCGTGAATAGGTTACAAGCAAACTCTTGTGGAGAAGTTTAAGAGCATGCTGGAGCTGCTATCCACAAACAACTAGTCTGACATGTTGAGCCTGGGAAGCTTCTATTCAAGTTCCTTTACGTGTTATTACTAGTGCAAAATTGTTGGCCAAGAGATCTCGAAGAAAGGCAGTGAGTAGGCTTTGCTTCTTGTGAGGAACATTTTTTTTCCCTTTATTATGGGCAGCATGACTTCCCCAAATTTTGAAAAATTGTGATCCTCATGTTACTCTCTTTTTTTTTTTTGCTCCCCCCCCCCCCCCCGTTCAGCAAATTAATTCCAAAATTTATTCGCTTATATTTTTGCAATTTTGGTCCTTGACCCCGAAAATAGATTATGAATTTTGCGATGAAGTTTAATGTAGATAAGCATGTGTCTATAATATGATAACTTAAAATTTTACTGAAACAGTAGCATATGGTGCAAAAATGTGTAAGAATCTTAAAAGGAATAAGAATCTGAATGCTTATATATGTGCAACATTCCAATACAAAATCACTATATTTTTATATTTTTTATGAAATATAAAACAGTTTGTCTAAACACAATTTTATGCACTGGTCTAAACAAAGCTTGACCAGCAGGTCCAGTAGGGCAAAAACAGACCGCCTTCATGAAAACGGATGATCAACGTTGGCATGTTTTTTCTATCTCCCAAAATTGAATACAAGATTTAAACAAGCAATGCAGCGAAGACAAGAGAGAAAAAAACTTCCCAGAAAAGAGGTTCACTTGGAAAGGATCATACCATCAAAGATTTCAGTACATATGAATGAAATACTTGAAAAAAAAAAAATACATAAAACAAAAGGCATTAAGAATTGAGAATAAATTAAACACTTCCCTGATCTACTGCAGCTTCAAAACAAGATCACCAACAGTAAATCGCCATTGATCCAAACAAGATCAACGTGAAGGACACCACCAAGGCCCGAAATCCAGGCCGTGGAAGTGCTGCGGCTGTGGAATTCTGCTGATTGAGCTCGTGGGCCAAGGAGGCGGTCGGAGGTGGTGGAAGAGGGTGGACAACGACAGAGACCTTCATCCCATTGAAGCACTGGCCATTTCCACAGATGAAGTAGTACCGCTTGGCCTTGTTGAGAGGTATGAAATCTTTGCCACTGCTCCAATTCCCTACTGCACCCTCAGTTGTGCAGTTGTCATACCCAGTTTTGTTCACCTCAAACACATTGTACTGATTCTTTTGGTATCTAAATGCTGTCACAAAGAATGGACTTCTGAATCACACTAACAAAAACTCATGAAACCCACTAAGCTAAAGTTCATGAAAATGAACTCAACCGAGTCACAGAATGACAAGCAATATATTTTATATTTTTTTGTCTTTTTTGTTTCTGGTAAACTAAAAGGAGGGGACTTTCCCCAAACTAAGGTTTACGAAAGAGTAAATGATATATATATATATATATTTTTTTTTTTCCCCTCTTAAACTTTCTTCTTTTTTTCCTTCCTTGTTACTGTTAAACTGAAAAGGAAAGAACTTTCTCAAGGAAAAAAAAAAAAAAAAGAGGAAAAAGAAACTAGAAAGGAAAGTGTTTAAGGTTTTCTATACAAATCCATGAACTTAAGCAGATCCAACATATAAATCATACAGAGATGCACATGTATACACACACACACACATATAGAGAGAGAGCTTACAGATAAGGTCACCAACATAGAAAGTGTGATTGTTGACCCAAGAAGTGTAGTTGATACCAGGATTCCAGCCTCTGTTGGCTCCGACAATGTGATCGGTGGCGAAGACAGGGGTGAGGATGGTTGCAACGGCGGAGATGAGAACAACAATGGAGAAGATGAGCTTCTCGGAGACTGAACCAGACCAATACATTTCCCCTTCTTGTGAGTGAGTTGTGTGGTTGGTTGGTTTGGTTTCTCTCTCTTTGTTTTCTTCGGAAAAAGAATCCTGATTTGTAGGAGTGAATGAGGAGCTGGATTCCTCTTTCTTTGACTAGCCTTGACAGACCCTCAACTCATGACTGTACTACAAGTATTAGTCGTAGACACGCTCGACTCAACTCAACTCAACCACTCAAGTGGGTAACTAATGGCTAGTTCGTAATAATCATACACCAAACATATGGGTCCACATTTGTCAGAAAAAAGTGGTCCTTTTGGGTTCTTGCAAAATTATACCCATTATGAGTACCATATACAGATAAAGACAATTAAAAAAAAATTAAGTCTTAAGATATGAAATTAATAGATAAGATCCGTCCGATATATTTATGATGATGTTTAATGTTGATGATCTATTCAAAACTCTTTTTTTTTTCCCCTTTTATATATTCTCATTTGAATTAAAGTACGACACAGCCTGATAAAAAAAGGCTATATTTTATGGCCTGCTTTTGTGACGACTGTGTATTTGAATACATAGCAGGGAGACGTTACAGTCCACTTTTGTAACGGTTGTAGATTTGATTTGAAAATGAAAATGACAAAATAAAATCTAGTGGGCCAGTGTGTTCACAAATTAGGATAAGAGGTTGGCTTCTGATTTTTTTTGTTTTTTTTGGGTGCATCACTCCTCGTAGATTTGGGGTCCCACCGGGGCTTCAATTTGTTATCCAAACCTGATGATGGTAGGAAGTTTCCCGAGGATGAAATTAAAAAATAAATATAGGGAGGCAAAGATGGGCAAAGTCAGGTCCAATTTTGGATAGTGAGTTTCAACTTCAAGTTTGCATGAGAAGGCGCTGTTTTAGGTTAATCTCATTCTTTAATTTGGATGAGAAACGTCATTCATTAAACGCTAGCAGCAAGAGGGCTAGCAAACCACTCTTTACGATCAGTAAGTACAGGAGTTGGGAATCTCATTATTCCCCAAATCATAGGGTTGATCTCATTTAATCTCCAAACTTTAAAACGTTCAAGAACCAATTATCAAACTTTTAAATTATCTCCTAATAGTCCTTTCCTCAAAAAGCTGTTAAAAACTAATCTACGATTACCATGCAAAGATCAAGTGCATTTTAATAAGGTTAATTTTGTCATTATAATGTTAGAGCACTAGCCCTTTGAGATTTCCAAAATTGAAATGCAGAACATGAAAATAACAATATTAACCATGACTAAAGTAAATAGTCTAGTTTTTAATAATGTTTTGGAAGGAATGACTATTATGGGACAAATTTAATTGTTTTAAAACTTCGGGACTAAAACAAGATTGGACATATAATTCAAGGATAAAAAACAAATTACCTTATCCAATCTACTATTTCCTGCCACCCCAGCATATCTGAACTTTGTGAAAGAAACTATCCGAACAAAATCCTTGCAGTTTGTAGAAGAGAGTTGCTTATTTGCTGAAGCTAATCTGGCTAATATTTCATATGGATAAAATGTGGTGAGAAGGTTTTCAAGATATTTTGATCTCGTAGAAACCCCACTCTTTTAAGTCCTTCAACAGTTAGTATAACACACGTCTTTGCAAGCCATTAGTGATAAATTCCTGTTCGATAGCTTTTGCAAATCCGCTAAAATAATTTCACCTCTAAACTCTTCATGAAGTATTTTTCTTCTTTCTTGATGTGCTGATAATTTTCCCATCTTATTTACTTTTCTTATGGTGAACTTTTTTCCCTCCCTTTAACGGCCTAAATTGCCGTTCTCCTTTATTCCTACTACCTCGAACTGGTTCCCTCACCAGCCTCTTAAGCTTCGGATCTTCTACAAATCCATCTGATCTCATAGCAGCCAAAAACTCCCTAGCCTTGATCAACAACCAACATTTTGCCAGCTCTTGCACCATAATCGTGTAATGTGTAGAATCTGGCACAACCTCGTAACGCTTCATTTCTTCCCAAATCCTTAATGCATTCTCGGCTTGCTCCAATTTGAACAACTTTTCAAGGATCATGACAAAGGTCTCCTTAGTAGGACCTAGATTAGCTTTCTTCATCCGACTGAGCACTTCAAGAGTTTCCTCAAACTCTGTTGTCTCAAGAAATGCATGGTAGGTCTCAGTGGTTGGGCTGATATTCTCCCCTAGCATATTGGACAATACAGTTCTTGCCTCATCGAGCTTTCTTGCTTTACATAAAGGACTTATCATTGAGTTATAGGTGGTGGAATCTGGTTGCAAACCTGACTCTCTCATTTTCTCTAGAAATTTGAGAGCTTCTTTGAAGCAATTCTCATGACACAGCACAAAAATTAAAGAGTTGTAAACCTCGATACCTGGAAGCCAACCCCTTTTCTTCATTTCGTCATAGAGCCTAAGTGAGTCGAAAAGATTACCAACCTTCGAGAAGCAAGAGATCATGTGGGTATAAGAAGTTGCATCCGGCACTATACAGCACTTGGACATTTCTCTCCAAACTCGCTTGGCTTCCAATACATCAACGGATAGGTTACACCATCCATTGAGAACAATGTTAAAGCCCTCAGTTTCCAGTGGGAAGAGCTTCTTGTTCACAAGCATAAGCTCTTCAGCCTTTTCGATGTATCCATGTTTACATAGGGCATTCAGGGCAATGTAGAATGCTTCCTGATCAGGGCTCAAACTGAACTTCTCCATAAAGTGAAACACCCATATGGCCTTGTCTGGATCGTTTGCATATGCATACCTGATTAACAGCAGAAAAAAAAAAAAAAAAAAAAAGAAAAGCAAAATTTTGAATCGATATTTGGCAAACTCCCGAAACACTTATAAAACAAGTGCTCTAAAAAATTGAAGATATTTTTCTGATAATTAACACATAGTCAAAGAAACATGGATAAAATTCATGAGAAAATTGAAGATTCTTTCTGATAATTTAACACAAACAAACTCTGTAAGGTTAAAAATTGAAAGATTTTTCTGATAAATAACACATCTAAGAAGCAAGGATTAACTTCATGACAAGAATGAAAATTTTCCTGAATCTGATAACTATTTGTAAGGTTAAAAAAACAAGTATTCCAAAAATCGAAGACCTTCCTGGTAATCAACATTTCTAAGAAACAAGTATAAAACTCATGAGAAGCTTGAATATTTTCCTGATTATTTTTATATATAAACACTTGTAAGGTTAAATAAACAAGTAATCTAAAAGTTGCAGACTTTTGGATAATCAACACATCAAAGAGTATGCCAGTCCGTGTTTAGTGGGTGTATGAGTTGTTTTCGATATAATGAGTCTGGGAGCAAGTTTTAAGGGGATTGAAAAAAGAAACAAGAACAAAATTCACGTAAAAGTTAAAGATTTTTCAGATAATTTACACAGCTAAAATTTAAAAATGATGACGAATGGATAATGAATGGACGAATCATCATCAAGAAGACATGAAGAAGGTTAAAAAAAATAAAATAAAACTACTTCCAAGTAACAAAAAATTGTAATCAAAGAGTTAGTAAAGGAACTGAATCACAAATTACCTATCAATCATAACAAGCATTGCTCGCCGAGTGTCCATTGATGACCGATGCAGGTCTCGAGTCAAACACCAAGCAGTGTTGAACTTTCCGTGACTACCTAAAACCCAAACCATCAAACACCAAGCTTCTTCATCACAACAACCACATTTCTCGCCCCATTTGAAGGCCAAAAACGCCAGTCTCCACTCTTCCCTCAACACCCAAATCGCCGACCGGACCAGTTCGGGACTCGCCTCCACACCCGAATCTTCCAAAGAAGACACGGCCTCCGCTTCGGTGGCGACCTGTTTGAGCGTTTTGACGAGGAGGAGAAGACCCGGGTCGTGGAGGTCATGGTTCTGGAAAGCTTCCAAGGTGAAGTCAAGTGGGTCGTGGAGGGTTTGGGACGGAGGGTGTTGGAGTGTAGAGAAAGGGAGGCGTGGAGGAGAGTTTGGAGGGGGTTTGAGAGGTGTTCGATGAAATGCTTGAAAGAGACAGTGATGGGGTGGTTGCGAGAGATATGGAGGAGAGGTCGAGTGCGGATAGAGAATAGGTGGGAACAAGAGTTGGAGATGTGTTCTTTGTAGCCTCCTTGCAAGCGTGGGAAATGCCATCACCTGCGAGATGGAACATTGTTCGGTTACCTCGTCTTGCCTCCTCTTCTCCACGTTTGAGCTATTCGATCTTAACTTAAAAAAATAAAATAAAATAAATAGATAAAAATTGCATGAAGCCCCTTAAACTTTTAGTATTTGGTAAATAAATCCCTCAGCTAAAAATCTTTATAACAAACCTCTCAGATTTCGAAATTCATTACATTAGTTGTCACGTTATAACTTTCTCAACCTTTTTTTTTAAAACAAAAAATGATTGGATTTTTTTTTTTTTTTT